>JABJVR010038252.1:3250-32561 GCA_025773905.1 Chitala chitala
CTAGTCCCTCTGTGGTGATTAGTGTATCACAGCTTCTAGCTGCTAGTCCCTCTGTGGTGATTAGTGTATCACAGCTTCTAGCTGCTAGTCCCTCTGTGGTGATTAGTGTATCACAGCTTGTAGCTGCTAGTTCCTCTGTAGTGATTACTGTATCACAGCTTCTAGCTGCTAGTCCCTCTGTGGTGATTAGTGTAGAACAGCTTCTAGCTGCTAGTTCCTCTGTAGTGATTAGTGTATCACAGCTTCTAGCTGCTAGTCCCTCAGTGGTGATTAGTGTATCACAGCTTCTAGCTGCCAGTTCCTCTGTGGTGATTAGTGTATCACAGCTTCTAGCTGGTAATCCCTCTGTGGTGATTAGTGTATTACAGCTTCTAGCTGCTAGTTCCTCTGTGGTGATTAGTGTATCACAGCTTCTAGCTGCTAGTTCCTCTGTAGTGATTAGTGTATCACAGCTTCTAGCTGCTAGTCCCTTTGTGGCGATTAGTGTATCACAGCTTGTAGCTGCTAGTCCCTCTGTGGTGATTAGTGTATCACAGCTTGTAGCTGCTAGTCCCTCTGTGGTGATTAGTGTATCACAGCTTCTAGCTGCTAGTCCCTCTGTGGTGATTAGTGTATCAGAGCTTCCTCCTTCTGGCTCATCTGTGGTAATTATCTACAGAAGTTTTTTACAGTTGCTGGCTGCTCTGTGGTGATCAGTATCTCTGAGAAAATTGCTAATGGTTCCTTCAGCTTCCAGGTGGTCACACCTACCTTCTCTTGTAAGTCTTGTCAGCACCAACTATCGTCAGACACAAAAGAAACAAGAAAGTGTTTAATACTTTTAATTCTTAGTTTTTTGTCTTCAGGACAATTTTTCCCCACATTGTGTACACAGAACTTACATGTAATTTTTCTTGATAATAACTTAAAATCTACTTTGCTTGGGGAAGGAAAAGCCTTTAATTTAACCATTAATTACATCCCTCGTCTAAATTAAATTACCACTTGTGATGATATTAACAGCACTTTTACTGAGAGAAAAGAGTTCACCTACAGGGCACATATTAACAGTGTTTTCTTTAGTGTGACCACTTGTAAGTAAGTCCAGATTTTTATTTAAAAAATACCTATAGTACATAATTAAAGCATCATTGTGGTTTTGTTAATTACAGCTGCTGTTCTTCAATTACAAAATCTGGACATCTTTAACTGTTGATCAATTTCAATTTCAATTACAATTTCAATTTCAAGAAGTTATCTTAAAGCCCTTTACAGAAAGAAATTACAGATAATATAGAACTAACAATGAGCAGACAACAATGAAGGAGAGGAACCAAAAACTTCACAGTGTGGAGACAAAAAAACTTCCAGGGGCCCAAAGTCGACTGGCTGCCCAACCCCTCCTGGGCACACTGACATTACAGAATAGAAAGTTTAAAATGGAGACTGTGAATATAAATTATGGAGTCCGTCTGTGCTCCAGGTGTAGGAGTAGCTCTCATCAGGCTCAAGGCATTTCTTGGGCGAAGGGCCCATCCAGGTGGGTAATCTGGTTGTCAGCGACTCTAATAAGGCATCCCGCTCAGATGGTGCCCAGTTTGTGTACTGGGTCCACATATGGACAGAGAGAGGGGTTAGTACATAACACAAACAGTGGCAGTCCCATAACAAAATATCACAGGTACAATGGCATCTACAGCAGTGCCAGCAGCATTAATTACAGTGGGCTATGGAGACTGTTGGGGAAAAGATAAATCAAAGAAGTAGGGATTGGGATTTAAAGACTGAGACCGATTCGGCATCCCATAAGTAACCAGGCAGACTGTTCCACAGACTAGGGGCTCTGTAACTAAAAGCTCTAGTGCCAATATTTTTAGGTATGCTCGGAATGGAAAGAAGGTCTGCATCCTGGTATTATAGGGAATGATTTTTTAATCAGATCTGTTAGATACACTGATGTTTTGCCTTTGAGTGCCTTATATGTTAACAGGAGAACTTTGAAATCAGTCCTGCATCTCTGTTAGAGCATTAAACAGGGTGCAGCCCTCCATCACATTTCAAAGAAGCCATAGTTGAGTATAATATTCCACTATTAGAGATCTTATTGTGTTAAAAACAGTCACCTTCTACTGTGGCATGCAGAAATTACTTATCCTGTTCTCCATCAGGTGCCAAAAATATTTCTAGAATATGGCATTCAGACATAATCAGTCTGGATTAATTTCTTGTCATGGGGATGCTTTTATGATGGATCAGGCATAATTACACCTGGTCTTTGTTTTCCTGGAATCATTTAGGTATTTAAACGTCCTCATGTGGCTTTCGGTTTTGACGGGCTGATGTTGCACGCAAAGGCCGGTGGTTATGCTGTGAAGTTTTCTTCTCCAAGAAAGGACAATGGAACATACAAAAAACTATTAAACACAGCAGTAATCAAATGTCTTTGTGTTCCTGCAGAGCGTGAACTCTAATATGTGAAAGCATGAAATTAAATGCGGGGATGTCTCTGTGTGACCTAAACATGTGCCTGTATGTAGCAGCTGGTGGCTCCATCACTAGCCTGTTTGGCTGGGAGGTGGAAGTCCTGTAGTCCTGAATCCCATCCTAATCACCACGTGCGAGGCAGCGCTAGCTCCCTGGGTGCTGAATGATTGCTCCCCCCAGGGGATGGGTTAAATGCAGAGAACCAGTTTTTTTTTGTATATAGACTCAGTGACAATGAACGCTGTTCAGTGTGTCTCAATGTTTCTTATTGCCAAGGAATCATTCTTTTCTTCATGTTTTCATTTCTTTGAGATGTACACGTGTTGCAGGACATGGTAAAAAAAAAAAATCACAAGACTCTGAAGAGATACTTGTTTATTAACATACATCTTAAGACAGCTAAACGCATAAACTTTGCCAGCGGACAGTTCTGTGCAGCTTTTCAGTTTGTCAGCATAAGCTGTTTTGTTTGTTCCTTTGAAACTCGGACTGCTCTTGGTTTCTTCTCATTGTGCTAAACAGTGAAAACAAGACGACACCGTTGTCATGACTACTGCACAGGTGCACGATTTGAAAAGGAGTATGTGACACTCTCACTCTGAGGTCTAAAGGCTGAGCTAGAAAGTCAGAGGAAGGACCCACACAAGGGATCGCTTTTCAGCTTTCCAAGTGTTTGTATGTCAAAGCTCAGGAAACACGCTTTTATGTTTTGCTGATGTTCCTGAGTCAGAAATTTGAGAAGGATCAGATCATCACCCCTGTGCAGCTGAGACGTGCCAAGTGTTAATGTAAAGTCCAGAAAGGTGTGATAAGATCCATACCCCCCCACTCTGTCTCCTGCACAGTCTCAGTTATTGACAGGCCAAAGATGGGTTTGGCAAAGCCAGTAGAACAGCTGGGTGCGACTCCTATGGCTAACTCCAAGCCAGAGGTCATAACCTGCCACTGCATCACAGCCCACAGCAGTACTTTCACCTGTAGCCTTGCTGCGTACATCTTTGTTTTCAGTGATTCTCCCTTCTTTGTTTCAACATCTTCAGTCTTCAGTTTACACGTCTAGCCCACTGAGAAAATAATCTAGGTAGGACTACTGTAGTACAGTCCACCCCGAACTTGTATCATAAAGGTTTGAATGTTACATGCTTGAAAATATAATGCAATAGTACAGTTTGCAAAAATAACATGCAAATGTGAATTCAAAGTAGATATTATTTCTGGGGTCCCACAGATCCCTAATTTAATATAATCCAATTCAGTTCAGTTGAGGTTACTGTTCCATAACACCATGTCCTGTACAGCTGTGTCAAAGAGACAGTCTATACAAGAGTTACATTTTATATGGTTGTGCTTTTCCCTTTAGTTGAATGACTTTTGAGAAAATTCACTGACTTAATTGTGTGCACTTTGATGATAGGACAGCACTTACTGTTAGTTAGATTCTCTGATACTGTTTGACCTTGTTTGTTACATGCATGTGTACTCTTATTCTCTGTAAATCGCTTTGAACAAAGGCATCTGCTAAATGAATAAATGTAAAAATGTAAATGTAAAGAGCTTAAATGTTTATCAGAGTGGGAAAGCAGTGTGAATGGGCATGATCACAATACAATAGAAGTAGGACAGAGGAAATATGACATTTAAAAATTCTATGGCAGAGAAATATACACCACAGTGGAGATTATATAGGCATGTTTTCTCTTTGCATTTTGGCAGTTTTTGATAAACCATTTTTAAATGACTGATATTAACTTTAAATATTAAGAAGGTCTTCTGAATTTAAGCATGGCCCGATGGTCATTGTTTCTATTTGTCAGTTCCAAAAGTATAGTTTAAAAACTGTTTAAACATCTAAACTAACACAACAACAAGGCAAATTACATATGTCAGAGAGGGAGAAAGAAAAGAAAAAGCAGGTAATGACTGGCAGGAAATTGCAGAAGTTGCCTCAAGGTAGTGATGCCAACGCAATACTAAACACCTGAAGTGGTAGTGGACAATTATCCATGGTTTCCCTCTTAGGTGAGAAACACAAGGCAGGTTGAAGGCGAGACAAGGCACTTCCACTGGAGATGGGCCAATACCATGGGGGTGTGGCATATCTGTATGGAGGCGGGGTTTTTATTATCCTATAATTGACTCCCAATGTGCCAGAAGATCTACAGGTTTCAGTGATCTCCTCCTTATGGTGCCTTCTAGTGTTGTGGCCACTATTGGTTTAGCAGCATTGTCATAAACTTGCAGGTTACGTCATTCTACCTGCTAGTGGTACCAAACCCAGCCGCCCCAGTGTTGACTTTCTTTGCCTGTTTAACATTTTAACACCACTGTTTATTCGATACCTTTTAATATTAAACATTTTGTTTTAAAGTTTACTTTCATTCACCTCAAGTATTTATGTTGTTTATTAGTAATTAGTCAATAGTGTCATAATACATTGTGCTTAATAAAGTATGAATTAAGTATTGTTATTTCTTGGGTGAATGAACAAGGATTAAACTCATAAATTTACCTTCAAAAAATAAAGCGTACCTCCATTAATATTAAAGAATTGTTAATGTTGTTGTTTTATTCATTTGCTGTTAAGGTACTACTCCTTGTCTGAAGCCCCGGAGCGTCGAAGGAAGGGCTGCGTTAATATTTTAAAAGGTGCCGTGAGCTTCTACCAGCATTCGCTAAATAATTAGTACCACTTGTGAGAAAAAGTTACAGCCTTAGTTAACTTCTGCCGCCTCGTGTGTGAAAGGAGAAACATTTTAACATTTTACACGCAACGTCGCGTGCTGTTACTAATGTCGGTTGCACAATTTATTACCAAGTTCGATAAATATAAATAAATAAATAATAATTTAAAAACGTTTTTTTTTTTATGCCGCACTTTGTTTTCGCCCGGGTGCTTTGTCTCTCATCTGTAAATGCGCGCTCGGATGCGCCTGTGCGCAGAAACCGGAGGCGGATAAACAGCTGGTCTTCCAGCGTGCGCACACTGCAGGCTGTCATCGGTTTGAAGGTCCGCAAAACCGCTGTTTCCGCAAAGTGCCCAAAGATGCTAAACGAATTTGGCGCATCGCCACACTGGCAGCAGGGCACATTAGCAATGCATGTTTTTTTTTGCGTTTATCATCTTGCCTGTTCGCCAGTAGTTTATTCATGCTTTTGAAAAAGATTTTTTATTTTTCGCCTTAGACGTTTTATTTGTTAAGCGTTCTACTGCTTCTAATATATAGTTCACTTCCAAATCATAAATATAGTACAATTTGCAATGAAGATAAAACTTTTAATTTTTATCATGAGATTGCCACGAGATCAGTAAAAAAAAAATCTAATTAACAAGGCAGGACGTGCATGATAGAGAATTAGTCAAATAACCGCACTAACTTATTTTGTTGGAAGATATAACACTACATTCTGAAAGTGAGTGCATTAACCTTTTATTATCATGAGCACAGAGCTCAGCTGAACTCTCACCACTCACCACCACTGTGATGAGGATGACAAATTGGCAAGAGTGTGGTTGGGAGAACACGCAAGAGAGGCCGGTTTAAATGGAAGGAGAGCGAGTGCAAGAGTTCCTCAGGGAAGCCAGAGGCGCCTCAGCGCTCATTTGTATGTGGGGGATCACCCCTCAGAGCTAGTTCTTCATCCTCTAAATTAATTAACGTGCTTTGTTTCTAACACATTGTCTTGAATATAATTTGGCCCTATGGGAGAAGGTCAGGTGACAGAAACTGAATTATGATGGCTGGATGAAACTGTATTATCAGGTGCATGGTAGGGTCTTGTTTTTAAATAAATAGTATGAATACCATTGGGCAGAATTAAGGATTGTATTTGGTGAGCTTTGAAAGTTCAGTGTCAATTTAAAGTAAGGCAGATCATTCAGTGTGCACATAGAGTGCTGCTCTCTCCTATAGCCACCAGGCAGGTCCAGAACATTGAGGCCTTCTATGCCATTATGCATCTGTCACCACATGTGCCAGGTGACTCCTGATTAATGATGGCCAGCTGTCTCTAATAGGGGCTAAGCACTTTCTCGTCCATATCTCACCTTGCACCTTTCTAAAGGCAACTGGTCAAGATGCATGGTGGGATATGGGTGAGAATGCGCTGTCTACATGTGGGATTGCAGCTCATCGATCATCGGTCTTTTCACGCGCTTGTCCCAGGAACAGCATCGTGACATGTAAGCGTAGTTTTCTCATCTGATTATTTTGAAAAGAGCACGTGTCCGTTTGCACTGGGGTTTTTTGTGTTGCTGAAAGACCGTGTCAGAATTCACGCTGTCTTGCACCTGTCTGCAGTTGATGACTTGGTCACAAAGTACATCGTTTATGTGTTGTTAATGTCATACACTGCCAATGTAATTTGTTATGCTGGACTGCAGAATTTGCAAGTGTGTCTAGTGGAAAAAGTGTCGTTTATCTGCTGTATTCATTTCTGTATTGTTTGAAGTACGGATGTAAAGGAGAAGGGCTCCTGCTATTGCTACAGATTTTGGGATATTTCATTAAGATGTTATGCTGTGCTCTGATTTTTGAGGGCCCCTGTCAGTCACTGGCTCATGGGAAAGTCATGTGTTTCCACCCTTCTACAGCACCCCTGTAAAAAAAATGTAAAGGAAATCGGAGCTGTAAGGGTGGGGGGTGCCTAACTCATATGCTAAAAATTTAGTGACAAGTCAGTTTTCCTTGGGTCTCTTGTCAATGTCCCCTTCTTAGTTTCAGAGACTCCTCAGACTGTGTGTCAGATAGCCAGCATTTCAGTGCTTTACATCCATGACCCAGCAGTTTTCTCACGAAATATATGATTCTGAATTTTTCTGAGACTTTCTTTGAGCTTGTTGCACCTGAGACACATAAAACACACCAGCGATGCCAAAGAGGCCCTAAACAGTAATTAAAAGTTTTGTGGAGTCACCGGTTGCATAAATATGGCCCCTGTTAAGAAAGTCTCACCTTGACATGTCTACGCCAGAAAGCGCATAATAATCACAGTAATGCTGATACAGTTGTACCAGGGAGGCAAATTATAAATGTAGCAAGTAAAAAAAAAGAAAAAACTGAACACAAGTAAAAGCAGTGTGAATGAACAAAGAAATAAGTGCATTTCCCCAAGTGAACGCAGAGAAGAAAAGAGCCAGATGTATTTTTAATGACTTCTTTTGGTGCCATGAATCTAAGGATGTTCTGGTCTAAATATGGCATACTTAAAGCAAATGCTTGAGTTTGCTCTCTAATACTGAATTCAACAGCTGACACGACATGGGCTGATTTCTTAGGCGTTGTGTGTTTGTACACTCAGTAATGTTACTCTCATCAGCTAGATAGTGCAAATATAACACCTGAAGTGTTCCCTTATCTACACATATTAACCTTCCAGCAGGAACAACATGGTGAGCTAAAGGCCTGTCAGTGGTTAAAAGAATGAACATTATTCTGTCACCAGCCTGTTTTCTGTGATCACCGTCCTCTCTCTGACACAGTCTGCGGTTAATGCTAATTGGCATGTTAATGGGAATAGAAATGGTAAAGTAATGGGAAGTGTGGTGACTGGAAGGACAGTGATTATGTCTGATGTTTCCAAATTCATGAACTATGGGCAGTCAGGGGGCAGAGCCAGAAGTTTAACAATGAGGCCAGGTGATTGGCTAAGCTTCAGGCCAAGATGGCACTGACCACCTATGGCCATCCCTTGACTCTTCCCTTGCTGACAGGGTGAGCACTTTCAGCATTCAGTCTGCTTTCACTTTATTCTTGTGTCATGCCCAGGATGTAGGGAAGGTTTCACGGGAAGGATTCTGCCACGTGCTAAAGGTGAACTCTTAAGTAAAGCATACAGGAGTAGAACTCCCCTGTCAAGTTAGATTATTGAATCTTGAATTACATGCATGAAATACTAAATGTTAAAACAATAGAACAGCAAGCTGCCGATGTCACAACAGGCACGCCATTGTATCATAAGACAGCGGTAGAGCAGACAGGGTCATCTGAGTTCATTATACAGTATCAGAACTGAGAGAAACAGATGTGTAAATAGCTGAACACTGGTCAAAAAAGATACAGGCAGTAAGTTACTACATATTCAAGTGGTCTTCATCACATGTGTCTTAGCAATCTTACTGTTTAATCTCCAGCATGCCCTAAGACTTTTCTGTGTTTTTCCTGATATTTCATTAATTTGAACACCCCCCTCATCAAAGACTTCTGTAAAATTGCACGACCGGCCAATTCTCCATAAATTCAAGAATTAAGGGTAACCACTCCCCTTCGCGGGCTGCGATTAGCAGCATGTATAAGGAAGAACGGAGCATGTAACTGTGATATACATTATCAGATGAATTAATGAGAAAACGTTTTATATCTGGGGATCATTCTCAGACCTCCTGCCTGCCATGTTGTGGTCTGCTGTATTATTAACTGTCATTCCAATCATGCCTAGCACAAGTAATCTAATGGCCAACTGAGATATCCCCCCACCATCTTAAACACCCCCCCTGCCCCCTAGGGAACAATAGAAATGATGGTCCACCAGTAAAAACACCCAATTATGATCGGCTCATGATATAGCAGAGAGTGCAAAAGCAGTCAGGGTTGTAATAATCATCGCCCGGACTTGGGAAGGGAACATTTACTGTCGGAGATTCTGTGGGGGTTTTATAGGCCTAGCACTTCCCCTGCTAGTAGCTACCTTTCATTTTAGAATATTTATTTTATCATATGCAGGCTTTTCTCAGCCTGCTGGGAAATAAGGCAGCAGAGGCTGTAGAGCACTTAAAAGGGTCCACGCTTGAACGATGCCAAAGTTAAGACAAAGTGTGGATAAAGAAGTTGAATCTGTGGCAGAGGAGATATGGTCTCGTGAGCTACAAAGTTTAAATCAGCAGTACAGCTCCACTGCTCATGTCATCAGTAGCTTAGAAAAAGTTTTCTTACCTAATTCACTTTAGGTGAATGAAATAAAGTGCAATCATTTTACTTTTTTGTGTGAGAGGGGCCCTCTTTGCAAGAGTGAGGTCTCCTGCTTGAAACTTTTTGAGTTGGCATAAATAATGTGACACCTCCCCTAATGGTCTTGGTACAAAGTCTCGTGTAAAAGAGGACTTGGGCAGTTTGTGGCACAGCTGAAGCAGAACTGCAAAGATGGTAAGTTTGCTGATTTGCCACTTATCTGGCCACAGCTACAACAATTAAACATTTCAAAAAGCTGAAAAGCTTGATGCCTTTTCACTTAGAAGCTGGACCAGACCTGGAATTTAACAGAGGGATCTTGAAGTCAGCTGCTAATTGTTCTCATTTCCTTTACTCTTTTCTAAATAAATAAATAACCAACAATCAATACTAAACTAATGAGAAATTCTGCCTAAATGCATAATTAACTCTCGGCACTTGATCAAAAATAAAAAGTCAGAGAGGGGCATGCGCCCCCCTGAAGTTCAGTACCCATGATGCCGTTGTTATGATGGCCACCAGCTTTGGCCGTTAAGGGGGTTTGTGTGGACTCAAGTGTTCTAAGTGTTAGTGCCGTGGTTCAAAGACAGACATCAACAGCTGGAATAGGAACATAAGAAATGCTCAGTATGCACTGAAGTAACAGTGTAGGGTGACGTATTTTATATTGAATGTACAGTCCAGATCACATTGTTTCAAACATACATGAATGTGTCATATTTTATTTTTTTATTATGTAAGCTGCATTCGATTTCACCTGTTGTCCTACAGCGACACAGGAGGATTTATGGAAAAAAAGAATATCTATTTTATAACTATTAAGTGTGAAGTTGTTAGGGTTGTCCGCCGGTTATACGTGTCCTCTGGTGAAACTGCCCTTGACAGGTGAGTTAAAGTAAGCCAGATGTCAATCAAAAACCTTTTAGAAACCTGGTGGCTGTAGGCAAAAAATTCAGTCATTTGATCAGTTTGTATGATTGCATAAAATCAGTCACAAATTCTGATTAATTGTTTGCATGTTTGTTCTAATTAATCTGTTATCTATTCAGAATTTGGACCAACATTAATATAAGAAGAGTGCTGGAATTATCCTGGCAACATCATGACACTGCGATTAGAGAAAAGCCATATTAATGAAAGCAAAAAGTCCAATTAAAATTCAGCGTATGTTTAAAAGCCCTTTTCATGAGCGTGATTCACTAAATATATAAACGATAAGGAGCAGCTCAAATCACAGCGAGCAACTGACATAGGATTAATTGTAACGAATCACCTGTGGCTTCTCTAGTGAATTTGTACACATATCTCCATATACTTTATAACTCTTCCTCTGACACATACCATATGAATGTGTAGACACTAATGTGGACTGACTTTTTATGGTCAGACCTGGACCAGAGTGTGTAGCGAACTGATTGTTCTGGCCTGGCTATGATAAATTTCTCCCCTGCTTGCTGACTAAATTAATTATTGGCCTGGAGCTATTCAGCAGCGTGGCTCTTGTGGGGATGGTTTCGTTGCTGCAAATTGTTAGACAATGAGAAGTATTTCTTCTGAGAAAAGCCAACCAAAATATTTGTCTGAAACTTGCACCTCTAGGTCCTGCCTCTGTTCCTAAAGAAATCAGACTCTTTTGTAGGAGACCATTGCTTTGCTACTGTGTTGCATTGTTAAAGCCTTTACACCGATGTAAACGGTGTGATATCTTGCACTTGCAACGCACGTGCAATTTATATGTTTCAAGTAAGCAAATGTTACCCATCGTTTTACATACAATAATTTTATAACAATGTATAGTTAAATATATTGTTAATATATGGTCACTTTCTAAGTGGACTCTAGAGATAATATACCCTGTAACAGTTACATTACACTATTGTAATATTGTAATATGTACTGTACTGTATATTTTATGATAGTGCAGCTTCAGTTATTGTCTCACATAAATCATGGGCCAACTCTGATGGACCAATACACACAGCTGTGTATCAAACTCAAAATGCATATATAAACTAATAAAGACATCGAATTATATAAGTCCTGCATCCTTGCTGTTGGTTAAAAAATAAATGTTGACAATGACTGAGCAGAAACTGGGCCACAGTGTTACATGTGTTCTTTTCATGAATTTGTCTTTAAATAAGCAGTCAGAATAGGGCAAAGTCATAAATTTGCCCAGTCAAATGACTCGGAAGAGTGTAGCCAAGGCCGAATATGGAATGCAGAACAGTTACCCTATGGCGTTATAATATAAGGCTGATTGTTTACTGCTCTGTCCACTTTGTGGGGACATGATGGGTCTGTGATGCTTCTATGTTTAAGGTTTGGCCTCGGGTCTAAATGGGTGTTCTCAGAGGTGACACGGTTTATTTGCCAAGCTCCTCACGGGTTTCCTGTCCTCCGGGGCGAGCCCAAGAGTGTGGGATTTTCCCAACACTCTGTTCACAGCATACGCTGCTTACAGCCAACATACCCAGCATGAATCTACCAAATGTCCCTTTCAGTGCACAACTCATGAGATGAGATATGCACAAACAGCCCAAAGACTGCCAAGTGTTCGGTCTTTCCTAGTTACACGCTCTGTCGTTGGACTATACGTTTTCCCATATAGGTGCATTTTTTAATGTTCCTGTGTAATTTATTTGTGGCGCAGCAGAACACTTACCGGATAAATGTTATCCTTTCTTGAGAGGCCTTAAACTTTATGAGTAGTTGGCACTGCCAATAGCACTGAGCAGCAATATGAACAAATAACTAAAAATACATTTTAAAATAAAGGTAAAAAGTGGCCTGAGGAAAGACAGTAAGTACAGTAAAATTAAATGTGTGAGTTCTTGTTCAGGCATTTCAGCAATCATGGCCAGACCTCCTCTGTTCTATTACACTGCAGACCAATTAGTCCAACTTCCTTGTTCTTTCCCACCAAACCCCAGATTAATTTGCTGATGGTGTTTAATGATCTTTTACGATGCTTAGTGCATGACTTAATATTGTATTTGTGTTATAAGATTTCTACTGTGAAGCAATTGTCCACAGCATCAGTAGGTGCGTGGGTGTATATGATTATTGGGAGCATGCCTGTTTGTGGGAGGTTGTCCTGCTTATAATTATATTGATGTTTTTGGAACGAGGATAATGATTTATTTTATTGAACATCAGGAACATTAATCTGTGACTTAATAGTTTACTGTTTGCTTGTATTATGCATTTCTCAGATAATTCAGAGAACTAAAACACCACAACTTTTTTAAATGCCATTATGCATCACTTACGTCAATGCGAAACACATCTTAAACAGAGAAAGAACGTTATAATACTGTGATTAAGTGTTTAAGTGTTTTATAATACTGTGTTTTTAAAAACTTGTATTGAAAATGATTTAAATATTTAAGAAAAAGAAAGTGAGTATTTTACAGGGCGTATGCTGCTTTGATGTGATTGGTTGTTAAGAGAGAACAGTAAGCACAGCGTTCATGACTGACATAACCTTCCACATCTGTTGGACCAGGCAGCTGCGTGCATCCTTATGCTGCTGGGTAATTAGGTTTTCGTTTCTTTTCAGCATTCATAAAATGAAATAATAACAATGAGCTATAAGTAGCAAGTCAGAAAATTAAGTAAATTATCATCAAAGAAATTGATTACAGAGTATGACATAAGAAGCACAATTCACAATATGTGTTTTCCTCACTAGGATTATTTAATTAATTGCAGAGAGTAAAATGGCAAAAATGTAGCATTCATAAACATACATTTGGAGAGGACATGCACTCCCCTCACCTCCCCAACACGGATGGATTGGGTATCATAAGTAGTACCCCCCCCCATCCAAAGTAAAGCATGTATACCACAGAGTAACACGGCTGAGCTGTATCTGTGCGGTCAGAAGCGGCACATTCCTGGAAGGTAGTTTTACAGGTGGCGACCCTGGTGTACACATGTCAAAATAGTGTTAGCATGGAGAACTAAGGGACCAGTTATATTCAGCTGAGCAGCACGTAGAGCCTGATGGGAAAATACTGTCCGCCGCTGGTCTGATGGAGTGTAATGGCAGGGCATTGTCATCCACCTGGGGCTGGAGCAAAGATTCAGACAAAATGGGCAGAGTAGGAGCCTTCATTGGTCAGTGAGGGCTTCATGGATCTGTTGCCTAGTTACCGCAGGGCTGCTTACCTATTGGCCTAGTTCTCAGCGTTTAGGTGTCCATTACAAGTAACACAAAGCTGCGATGTCTGCATATCATTGCTTTTAGAAACAAACTCAGGTGCTGCTCCGCTCAGCAAAAAAAGAGACGTGGCATGGCCTGCGGCTACTAGTCTGTCAGCAGAAATAAAATTTCCTTTCACCTCAAAAGGCAGGATATTACCATAATTGGCAATATAGCAACAAAGGGGGAATGGGTGGTCTGAAGTGATGTTAAAAGGAGCTGCAGCGAGAAAGCCAGCAGCCTGGCTGCCTGCATGCCACCGTGAGCATGTGAATGCTGCTAAAACGGGCTGCAGCATCAGCAGCTGTGCGCTTATTTAGAGGCAGGCCCACGTAACACGTGGAGGCTGCCTCACAAGAAGGGGGCACCGCATGCTTAAGACAGCCCG
Source organism: Chitala chitala (assembly GCA_025773905.1). Lineage (NCBI taxonomy): Eukaryota > Metazoa > Chordata > Actinopteri > Osteoglossiformes > Notopteridae > Chitala > Chitala chitala. The sequence continues at coordinate 17,253 of JABJVR010038252.1, forward strand.
AAATGTCACTGAGTCTGCTGGGAAAATGGAACATCGGACATAGCGCGTAATCAGCCCGCCACATGTGATGTGGTGATCGCGTGTGTGTCTGTGCGTGTGTGTGTGTGTGTGTGTGTGATGGTTTGGGGGCAGTTAGGGGGTTCTGCCAAATGCAGTCACACAATTCAGCTGGATTTTGGCCCAGTGTGCTCTGAGTCTGTTTTTTGTAAAACAGTTTGCAGCAATTGGCTGATGGACGAAAGGCAAAGAGAGCAGAGGGCTTCTGGGTCTGGAGTTTGGCCAAGACACTTTGGTGAGTGGAAAAGAGCTCTTACTTCTTGGGATACTTTAGCTCAAAGTATATCAACAGCCTACAGTTATGGCCGGCGGTGAACTGCGGCTCCAGTGTAGAAGGCCGCTGTCCTTGGCCATCCACAAACACAGGTGTGTCACATTTTTGACCTGCGGGTGCGGAGGTTGTCGACACAACACACTGTTTATGAACTAAACGTACCTTTAGTGCAACACTGGAAAACACTGAATTAAAAATTGTAATAAAAATTATGCAGTTACAATTTTTTAAATGACAAATGTAAAACTAAACACAAAACAAGAAAACAAATCCACGTCGAATGCAAAACCCCGCCTGCACAGCGTCCCACAGTTCTGAGATTTACGTCTTATTGTGACAGCATCAGTGAAGCAGATATTATGTGTTAAGCAACGTCTCTCGAAGTCTGAAATTGATTGGAGACTAAATGAAACACAGCGGGAATGCAAAACAGCACTTTGTGTCTCTAATATAAAAAACAAACAACGTGGCCAGAATCTATTTCTGCAGGCAATCAGACAAGACCATCAGAGGTACAAATTGCTTTACATTTACCAAAAAAGCACTGCAAACACATTCAGGATGGATACCACCATGGGACACCAGAGGGCAGCTGTTCAGTGTCCATATTCAATGGCTGTTAATTATTTTTAATGTTTTGACTGATCCAGCTTCCACATACGTAGGACAGGGATACTCCTCAGTGAAGCTTCAGTCTTTAATTTGTTCATTGTCTTTTAGCGTCAATTAAATGGCAAAAGCATGACTGCATGCTTCTTTTCTTTTCTTCTTGGCTGAATTCAACTAAAAGGTGCCATCGTCAATGTACCTCTGAAGATCCTTGAGAAGACAATAGCCAATTTGTGAAAACATCATGTGTCCTGTGCTAACAGACCTTTCCACTTCGTGTGATTCACCCCTCCAAGCAGGCCGCTTTACAGGCATTGCTTCCTAAGGTTATCATTAACGCTTCACTTTAAGGTAGCCGAAAGGTCGAAACTCCGTGCACTGCCGACGGAGATGTATGCGGCACAGTGTGTTCCTCACTAAGTCTTTCGTCTTTTGTCTTCATCCAGGCCATTAGTACAGCGTGCTTACTGCTGACACAATTCCCTTCTACCTTAACGTACAGGACAGAGCCTTGAGGCCCTATCCATATTCTTGCTCCCCCTTGTAATTGTGTTCCTGACAGGAAAAAGCTGTCTCAAAAAGAGTCCCTTTCAGCTTTGAGCTGTACAGCACTGCCATCTTTGCAATGTATGCTTCCACATAACAGCAGATCAATTGGTGTTGGGACTGAGAGGCCTGAGCTGTTTCATTTTCATTCTCATCCACCATGGCGTTTGCCCCAGCGTTCCTGAAGAAAACCTGGCAGCAAAGAGTCCCAGACACCCCAAACACACACTGATACTTTCACCGTTTACTTTGTGATATGGGCCAACATAGGTGACTTCCTTGCTGATTAGACACCCAGCCCCTTCGCAGGGTGGCGAGATTTTTTGTGCTGCAAACATTAAGTGGAAGAGAACATTAGGTCACTTACATAACCAGGTGTCAGGCTTCTCTGTCCCCTGGTGACTCCTATGTGAGATCTGGAGCAGAATGAGGATAGCTAAGCTGTGATTTACACAGACTGTCTGTGTTTTGGCCTTTTGACAGTTTTGGTTTTTGTTTGATAGTGCTCAGTCTGCGGAGCTCAGTCTCTGTGACAAACACAAACCAAATATACTGAAGGTTTAACTGTGAGTCACTCAGTTTGATCGATAGACGTAATGCAAGTGAAAATACACGATAAGCCTTCAATCATGCATATTAGCAGCTATTTTACAGACCGCTTACATTATTAGACATTGAGGTAAGCTCTTTTGACACCAGTCAGGATATTAAGCGCACAGAGTTTATTTGTGTTTTTAACATGTCTGTGCAGCTTGAACAGTTTTAGAAATTTGACCCAGTGAATGATGTAGCATTCGCTCTATAACCTTTAATTTTTAATTCTCCCTCACAACCTGTTCCCTGCTTTTCATTTTTACATATTTGCAGTTTGACATTTAACTAAAAATGAACTACTACTATGTTATCGAATACCATGTTTTGTTTTGGGTTCATTTTGAGTTTTTAACTGGCAAAATAACAAACGTGCATGTTTGGCATTTTACGCAGGCAGAATCAAACGTGGCAGCTGAACACTTACACAGCAGAACGGTATCTGTGGGGTGTGATAGAGGCAGGGCACAACACAGGCAGGTCTGCAGAAAATGGTGTAAACATGCCATAATTGGAGGCAGGCATTATTACAACCAGCTGGCCATCAGTCTGGCTAGTTAGACTGATAAAGTTGCCTGCCCGGGGCGAGATCATCCCTGCGTGGAAGGTCACGACTGCTGTTTACACACCTTTCTGTTGGTTTGTTTTCAGTGAAAGGTAAATATGTGTCATAGACTTCTGTGTTGCTTTATGATTTACTTAAGTATTCCCTAAGTATAAACAGGTGAGAACTGCAAAAATTATGTCAGCCCATGTCTCATAGTCATGTGATGCACACAAAAGAGGTACAAAAGAGAATATGCAATTTCATCCAGCTTTCTGTCAGCTTGGCTGGAACCTGGTTGTATTGCAGCTCGTGCATCCATGGAGAGGACAAAGAAATGCCATACTGTCAAACCATGACAAAACCTGTTCTTGTTCACCCCCGATCCACAGGACATGTGGTTTGCCATTGTACTCTGCCTCAGGTCTCAGTGGCTTTGCTGAGACCATTAACCTGAGAGCACGGCAAGTGTAGATTAGGGCTAATTGACAGGTCTGCCTTGCACCTGCGTGGCTGTTGCCCTGAAGGTCTGTAATTTCCTAGCGCAAGTTGAACATGCTTTAATTTAATCTTTGCCTCTCCATTACCCAAGATGCTTGACTGAGGGATAGTCAAAGGTGACACACTAAAGCAGCACAAGGTGTGTTGTGCTAGATTTATGACCCATAGTTAATGATAATAAATGCATAACATTAAAAGCCAGTTTTGCAGATGACTCACATTCAGGAAGGTTTCATTTCACACTGGGGAGGGATGGCAAAAGTATATTATAAAACAAATGTATTTTAAATGCTTTTTTTCAGGTTCCTGATCTATGATATACCAGCCCCATAAAAAAAACTACAGTTGTATGCCTGCATCCATGGGTATTACGTTCCAAGGTCTACCACGGTTGTCTGGAACAATGGATAAGAGCGGACATCTTATATAACCCGTTGTTACATGCCTGGTTGTATTTGCTTTATGTTTCTGTGCCTGTGCATTTCTTTGAACTGACTCTTATTTGGAGAACACCCATTGGTCTTCAGGAACACTAATCACTGGGCTGAAGAACCAATGAAGAACTAAGACATTACTAGCAAGTCTCTGGTTCAGGAATTAAAAGGAGTATAAAAGCAACTTCCTGGAAGATGCATGTTGTTGGGTTGTAACTCACTTGTAAATATAACTTTATCACTTTTTCATTACCAGAATTTATCCTCATTATTGTCTACTCCCACAATCGCTCTGTGCAGTCCCTATCGGCTTCTGCCGTTACCAAAGCAAAGGAGATGAATCAGTACTGGCGTTGCTCAGTGTGCCCTCTTCATCATGTTTATGCTTGTCTGTACAGTATGCATTTGATTAGCATGCAGTTTAAAGGTTGTGTATTTTTGTATTTTTTTACATTTTATTTATAAATTTTTTCGGCTTTTGATTGAAGTGGATCAGTGGATATCGGATGAGTGGATAGAGGGGCCATACTATATTTTAGTTAAAAATTGTGCATATGTATATACATTTAAAAATTTTAAGACAGTAAAAAATAAATGTTTTGATCCTTTTGTTTTATGTAAATTAACAATTACCAATAAAATGTCATCACTAGTATTCAGTTTTATTCTTGCTTTTTAAATTTCTTTTTTTTTTTTTTTTTCAAAAACATGGCTGAGCGTAAATGACTGAGAATAATGAAAGAAAGGAAGCAGTGGCATGTGCTTGTACCTCCACTGGGCATGCTCTCCGCATCATCATCTGTTTTTATGGTAAAATTTGACTGTGCCTGTAACTTAACTTGACCGACTTGCTGTAACTGAAAAAAAAAGTTTTGGTTTGGTGAGGTAACGTTCCTGTTTCCTTCATCTGCAGGGAACATCTTTGTGGTGAGTCTGTCTGTGGCTGACCTTGTGGTCGCTGTTTACCCATATCCCCTCGTCGTCACGGCAATCTTCCACAACGACTGGACCATGGGCGAGCTTCACTGCCAGGCCAGCGGCTTCATAATGGGCCTCAGCGTGATTGGCTCCATCTTCAACATCACAGCCATTGCCATCAACCGCTACTGTTACATCTGCCATAGCCTGCGCTACGACCGCCTCTACAGCATCCAGAACACCTGCTGCTACCTATGCTTGACCTGGGTTCTCACCGCCGTCGCCACCGTGCCCAATTTCTTTGTGGGCTCCCTGCAGTATGACCCGCGGGTTTACTCGTGCACCTTTGCCCAGACCGTCAGCTCTTACTACACAATCTCGGTGGTGGTCGTCCATTTCCTAATACCTCTTTCTGTGGTCTCCTTCTGTTACCTAAGGATCTGGGTCTTGGTGATCCAGGTGAAACACCGGGTGAGGCAGGACAACAAGCACAAGATAAAGACGAGTGACCTCCGCAACTTCCTGACCATGTTTGTTGTGTTTGTGCTGTTTGCCGTGTGCTGGGCGCCGCTGAACTTCATTGGGCTGGCTGTGGCCATCAGCCCGGCGAAGGTGGCACCGAATATTCCCGAGTGGCTGTTTGTCACTAGCTACTTCATGGCCTACTTCAACAGCTGTCTCAACGCCGTCATCTACGGTCTCCTCAACCAAAACTTCCGCAAGGAGTACAAGCGGATACTGCTGGCGCTGTGCACCCCGAGGACGTTGTTTGTGGACACCTCCAGGTTAGGCACGGACGGACCGAAGAGCAAACCGTCGCCCGCCATTACCAACAACAACATAGCGGAAATTAACCTCTGATCGCGGGAGCTGCTGTCTGTTTGCTTTGGGTGCTCTCCTGCCCAAATTTCAACAGGTTGCTGAATGTCTTTTTTTATATTACTTCTTTACCATGAAAATGAAAATGTTTCACTTGGTGCCTTTTTTCATTTCAATAAGCTAGACAGGTTTTGGCGTGTGTGTGTGTATGTATGTTTGTGTGTGTGTGTGTGTTTGTTTATTTTTAAGTTCTTCAGTATGGTGCAGTTTTTCATATATCACTTCTGTGGGAAAGTACCTACCGTACTCTCACACACACAACGGTCTGTTTTTATGTCAGTCAAACAGTGCAGCTGAAAATCAACAGCATTGTCCAAGGACAGAGGCTGTTTTGTAACCTCATGACATCGAGTGCCAGGTGTCATGCTGACTGTATGTGTTGAACAGAGGTTAGAAATAACCCAGCGTGAAAAATAAAATTTAAATTAAGTGAAAACATTTTTTTGTCTACATCTGTAAGAAGGGTGCTTAATACTACGTTGTCAAAAAATAAATTTTAAGTCTCGTGTTGACTTTGGTAACATTTCATAATGTGAACAAGACAAACTATATATATTTTTAGTCTTAGAAAAATTTCTTGCCATCTTCTGTCAGTGTCACACTATTTTGCTTCAAATCACAGGCAATTTTTTTAGACATTATATGAAAAATCTAATACAGTGATAAGGGAAGGCCGGTACATACACCTCTCACAGTTTTGATCTGTACAGGTACAAAATTTAAAGATGATTTTTAATTCATTTTTTTTATTCCTTGTGGCTACTAAAAAATGAAATATTTGGTTCTGCGTAAAGTAATTACTGATCAGAACACAGACCATCCATCCATCCATCCATCCATCCATTATCTTAACCGCTTATTCCTGGTGAGGGTCGCGGGGAAGCCTGGAGCCCATTCCAGGACACATGGGGCGCAGGGCAAGGGACACCCAGGGCGGGGCGCCAACGAACACAGACCATGGTAATGTAATGTAACCATAGTAACTACATTGTAATAAAAGTTATAAGGATGTCAGTGTAATGCATGTTCAGTGATGCAAAGCCAGATTCTGTGCATGCCACCTCAGCTTTTATAACAGTCAATAACTAATGGAGAAATTCCACCATGTTTGATTACAGATCTGAATATAAAACAATATTTAATGAATGGACAACTAAATTCACAAATAATGCATATGCTGTGAACCAGTGTAACAGAATATGGAAGGGAAAATTTCAAGCACACTAATTTATCAGTAGCTGCCAATAATTTTCTAAACTCATTGGCAATAAAAACATAATACAACATAAACAAACTGAAAAGTAAAAGTTAAAAAACGTTTTATAAATTGTTCGCAGCATATGGAATGCACGCACACATACCCAATTTCCACCTAATACCGAAAAAATGAACCTCTGCCTGTTTCATATACAAACACCGATATCTAAGTAATATTAGGTATTTTGGGGCTTAGAGAGGCTGCCTGGGACACGCGCGTAGTTCCTAGTCTAAGCGTGAGCAGCGCGCGCCTCGTAATCTCCGCTAAGAACGGCACGCGGCACCCAGCTGGCTCTTATTTTAGTAGTTCTACAAGAAGGACAAAATTAAAGGTCAATGACGGATAAAAAAACAGCCCAACACAGCAACGGTCTCTGCTCCAAGAGCATACGAGAACTAATCTCTCGAGTAAGTCGCAGTTACCCACTACAGCAACAATTAATTCTTAGAAACGTGTTAAATTTTGGTAATATGCGGATATTGTATATTATATTGTAATAATTGTGCCATAGTCATCTGTCAAGCAGAAATAAATTGTTCTTAGAAATGTAGCCAGAGGTTAAACGTGTGGGCTAATTTCGGAATTAGTTTTTGCATAACGCATAATGCGAATACATTTATCAGACTCTTATAACAAACGCAAAGACATCAATTGAGTACGGAGTGAAATCCCCAAATAAATAAACACTGAATAAAAGTGTGAGTACATTATGCAATAACATTTCAATACATCGATGTCAGATGAGTTATAAGTTCTGTGAGCATTCTTATAATGCTACATAATCTACATTCATATAATTCATATATGAAAAGATGTTAACTTCAGACAGCTGTCTTATTTGGATCTAAATCACTGATTCAAGGCATATGATGATAACGTGATCATGACACAGTGAATCACTGATCTATGGCATGCAGCGCAGTTAAAGCATGTTGTCACACCCATTTTAGCGTTGGTGACATGGTGCATGATATGACGCTCTTGTTATCTTAATGTCAGCCAAAGAAATGGTCACATGACCCCTTTAGTCTGCTTTACAGAAGCCCAGCTTTGGTGCTTAAGTTTGCTGTGCCTTCGCCTGCTAATTATTAATTATTAATCGTCATCGCTGGCATTTTTCTTCAATTAATATTTATAGCTAATCAAAGAATTTGTTTATTGTTGAAATATTCTCAAGGCATTTACATTATACATTGAAGAAGTTTTTAAAGGGTAGTGGTTAACCACATTTTAGCAAGTGTTCAGATGTGTGTTAATCTAGGTTATTTGTTTTTTTAATTTACTGTGTTTAACTAATAGAGCTTTACAATCTCAGTATCATGTTATCAGGATGTCATTGTCAATTACTGAAACACCTGGCTTTTGGAAGAAGCCAGTCTGTTTCACACAGTGTAAAATATACCCTTTCTAAATGTTAGGAATTTCTACCCAGGCAGAAATTAATGTTTAACAGCACCTTCCTTCTTCCTACTTACACCCACAGTAGAGATCATAACGTTTATAAACTAATGTATCTTAAAACCATTTTTCTACGTTTTTATGCTCCCAGCCATCTTATGTGCCATCTCGCGTGAAAATAATCTTTATATAAATTCATCTTTCTCACCCATTTACATAAGTCGTCCCTGCAAAGTGTTTACCCATTAATATTATATGTGCTTATCTAGGTCTCATTTCCAGAGGCATGTTACAGTTAATCCTGTCGTATCACGCCGGACAGTTAAGGCAGTCACCTTGAGTTCTGCTCCCAATGTTTCTGGAGTTCAGACACAAGTCACTGAGTGGGACACTTGTTACTCAAAACTTCATCTCTCTTTTTTGCTGTGTCGGTTGTGTTTGCTCTAATCCCTCCCTACCTCCCCATTCCAACAATCCCAGCGTGTTGTTTAAATGCCTTTGGATCAGCGCCAGCACTTCCTGCGGCCATCACCAGTGAACGTCACATCAAATAAAATAGGAATTAAACTTCCATTGTGACACCTGCCCGTGATGATACAGGCTGCCGCTCTCCGATGTTAAATAGAAACATTGCTAAGATTGAACAGAAGCCTGTGAATAAAAATAGACACCATTATACTCCTAAATGATGACTAAAGGAATGCGAAAAACACTGTGTTTCTTCTCAGCGTATACAGGCCATTGGTCTTGGTAATGAAGCTATCATCTTGAACAACATCACCATTAGCTTATAATGGTAAATTCTGCATTTTTTAACCCAACAATATTTAAGATAAGAGTAATTTGGGTATCTGAACAACAGTGCAGAAATATTTGGGTAGTATTAATATGCCTCCACCATGAGCTGTTAGCACTGGCCTTACTGTGAACTTCTGAAGTGCATTCATGCCTGTCTAGATCAGATGTCACCAAATGGCCTGAACACATCCCATGTGTACCAAACAGGTTGTCTAATTCCTTGAAAAGCTAAAGCATTCTCTTCCATGCCAAGTTTCCAGCAGTCATGTCTGTCCTTAGAAATCCTTATGGTTCATTGCCAACATGGCATTTCAAAGACCACCACAGGCTATCTGCTTGTAAACATACAACAGAATTACATTAATTCATGACCCTACAGTTTTTCTTACAAAAATGTAAAGCTGCACTTATTATAACAGCCTAACTGTCACCAGGCGTTATTGTACATCGATAAAAAGCATGCAAAAAAATGTCCTGTGTACTTTTCTTGGCGTCTGCATAACGTAGAGTAAGACTTCAGTTGCATGTATCAGATTGATCAAGATGACATTCTGGGATTTGTCTGAAAACGTATTCGCCACCCTCTACTTGTGTCTCGCTGGAGGCACTAAACTAAAAATGGAAAACATGACAAGACTCAGATTAATGGATTTAACTAAACACAACAAATATACATTTTGTTCATGAAGTTATTCAGAAATCTCACTTTGATGGCAGATGAGTAACTTTCCATTTGTCATTAAATGAACAGAAGCAGAGATTTTACTATTGTGAAAACACATGCTGACCTCCAGAAAATTACATAATGTTGTCCTTTTCTAACCGGAGCCCTGAATATGGCATAAACTTTCAGGATGATGGCAAATAAGGGCATAAAGATTAATGGTGTTTCTGCGTGGGATCGGGGACAATTAACAGTTATTCTGGTGAATGAAACCAGATAAATTAGCAATAAGTTAGTAAAAACCCTCCCCATGCAGGTCAATGTGACACTCATTAGGGTTCCCTGGAAAATATTCTTTTCTGCTCCTTCCCAGAGCAATGCTGTCTACTTCTACTTGCTTCAGGTATTGGGCCTCATTGGGTTCACCTGGTTCTGGACAATACACAGAACTAACACGTCAAAAAAAGACTTGATAAGTACACCAGGTTTCCAGAGATTAATCTTAAATACCGTAAAAAAAATCCACACGGCAGTCAGAATGTTCACATTCAGGACATACTGATCATTCACGGGTTTTCACTGACATGTCCGTCATTCTTAGTTAATAACAGCAGCATAAGTTATGACTTGGCGATTTATTTTCAAAGTCGTTACTTCGGTGTTTTTAACAAACAGTTTCCAAAACACTCACTCACTCACAGATTCTTTAGGCCTGACATTCCACTGGGTGTCTGCTAGCTAAAGTCTGATGCATTTTTTCGCCAGGAAATGTCTTTATCTCAAATTGTTTTCTATAAAAAACTCTCCAGGAAAAGATTACCATGACAAACCATCTAAAAATGTATTATGAGTATGAATAATGGCCATTTTTATGAAGTTCTGAATGAAATGGCTCTTCTAAGAACTGAAGTCACCAGAAGTAGAAATGCTCACAGTGGTCTGATGATGTAATGTGTTCTCTTAAACTGGAGCACCTGAAGACAACGATCAAATTAAAAGCAAGTAAACTGCAGGTCTTCCAGCCAATGTGGTCTGACAGGAGGACATTTGGCCTAAAATTGTGCCATACCTGTTTCTCTTACCATATGTGTTTTACAAGCAAATATCTCAGCACCACACAGCTATAGTTCTCAATATATGCAGGACATGATTAAATTTACTAAAATGTTAGGCTTAAGATCACCTCTGAAAGTTGGACCACAACATCACAACATGCAGTGTTCAGTACGCAACTGAGTTTGGCTCTTTATTAACTATAAGTATCACGCCCCCATCACATGTCCTTACTCTGAACTCTGTGAAGGAACAGTGTTACATCTCCATGCCACTGAATGAAGCATTCATATCTAAAGCCTCTTTTTGTTCTTTTAAGGGCCCTTGAAAAGTACCTGCTGACATGGTCATATATCTTGAATGGGTTTTTAAAATAATCCAGACTGTTTTCCATCCCGGTTACACCCTAAGAACTGCCATGAGCTGGAATAAATGATGTGCTGTCATCTTCTGACACAAAATATGTAATAATTATGCCTGCACTTCTGTACATGTTAGAGTTATTTTAAATGCAGCTGATGGTTCTGTTTTTTAAGGTTTCAGTCCCAAATTCATGCTCTGTGTTGATTGCTGTAATGCATACATGGTTTTACAGGGTCCCGCCGTGAACAATAATGGAGCCGGAACGCTTTGTCATAGTACAGTTTGGGAAAATTATAGCAAATGATTAGAATGAAATTGTACCAGCCCAGGAAAATAAATCACACAATCAAACATAATGAGACAATCTGTTTATAGCCTCCTTGGTGAACAGTTCACAAAGTTAAAAACAAAAAACAGAGACAAACAGTTAAAGTGCTCTGTTCTCAATATTTGGGCAAAAAACAGATAATTTTACATTAGTAATCTTATCAAATTAGTCTGAAATTTAGGTATCATTTTTAAACTCAAGAGCACTTACGTGGAAAAGTGAAAGCATTTATTCCTCTGTACAATACTTTGTGATGTACAGCAAACTGAAAGATTAAATAGAGCTAGAAAACAGAGGACATTATGCTAATTTACGTGTGTCTCGACTGCCTTCCTTTAACCGTCCTGTTGAATTATTCTCCTCACTAGGTATTAAAATGTCTGGCTCCCGCTTATCTAACCAACTAAACTAATTAATGTCTTCAAGTCTGATTGCACATTCTTCTGAGAGAGCACAAGTCTTTTTTTCAGGACTTTGCTTAATTTCTTAGAACAAATAAAACAACCGCTGTAACTTTGCGCTGTAAGGGTCCCCAGGCCGTCAATCTCAGGGGTTACACTTTAGTATGACGGCGCCCTGTTCTGCCTTGGCTTGGTCTGATCTCTTGTAATATCCAGTGCATCCTGCTGGTGCTGTATTAATATTGTAACACTCCTCTCTGTTAGTCTTCATGTACGTTCTCGTATTTCTGTTTCCTTTTTCTGACCTGCTGACCTCTATCAGATGGCCACAGTGAATCTTATCTTACAGTTCTTCCACTTAATTTTTTGTCCTGACCTCACCTACAGACCTTTCTTCTGACCTGTTTAACATTTGTGTGCACTCTCTGGGGGTTGGCCCAGCAAATAGGTCCTAGACCCCAAGAACTGCTTTTTTTTTCAACTTCCAACACATTCCTTATGAATATCTGCTTCCTTTTTCTTCTCTGTTTTCTGGTGCTCTTCCACAACGACTGCTGAAATTCTAAGATGAACGCTGTGCCTGCGATTCTTAATTTTCACCTTATAATGTTACTGTTAAGACATTCATGTGTTTTGCACTGAGTTGAGGTATTAAATAGCGTGAAGTAAGGAGGGTGACAATGTCACTTACATGTACAAATATTAAAAGGTTTCATTGCAGTTAAAGTCTAGTCACTCATTGCCTCCTACTGCACACGTTACTTTCATGATTTTGCAACTGTGCTTTGAAAATAATGTAGAAACGTGCAAGTGCTTGGTAATTGGCTGAATTCACATTTTTACAGCATCAGTTTAATAATATAATATAAAATAAAACTACCATACATGTATTTGTGAGGGCAGAGGGTTATGGATTTGAATTCATATGGACAAAACAGAGCCCAGTCATCGTGTATGGCATTTTTGCAAACATCTGGGTGATGGGTCCTTTAAGAAATTATTGTTATCAAACAATAATTTAGTCACCTAAAAAGCATTACATTGCCACTTTTTCATGTTTATTATTGAAAAGGCGATACAATATATTCTCAAGTGTAAAAGTTTAGCTGAGACAGTTCATTTGAGGCAAGAATTTTCTGTCTAAGAGAAGTGTTTATTGTTACTTTTTTTGAGTGATAATGCCATCATTTGAAAATTAAAAATCCAGTGCTTTATAATCTTAATATTTCTGAGTCTACTGAGTAGTTTATTCACGTTTTGCCATATTTAAACAGCATTTTATGATACACCATGCATGAGCAGAAGAAACGCTGCTACTAGTGAAGTGTTTAAGTCTGTGTTTGTTGCAACACCAAACAGCTCATAAGGCCCTGTTTACCACATCCTCTCTGTTTCCACTTCACCTCAGTGGTGGAAAACCAGCATCTGATTCCACGCAGGTGACCCCATTTGCTCCCGAATGTCCAATCAGCTCTAATGATGTCAGCTGGGCTTCATTAATTGACGCAACTGTAGGCATGGGTTTTGGCAATTAGTTGCCATAGCAACAACACCAAGCAAAAATCCGCACTGTGCACGCAGTGTTCCCACCTTCCAACTCACGATATGCACGTACTAACATGGGAAAGACTCTGAGATGCTAAATGTATGGACTGAATTCCCAGCTACCAGAGGCCACCCATCTGCCCTTTCTCCTGAAGATCCCTGTCTCATTATCTCTTTCGATATACAAAGAATACTGAGAGCTTCTCACAAAGACCTGCCACTGTTTGATCCACACTGAGACACCCTCGGAGTACATAAGAGTCACTCAAACATCTGTGTTTGCTAAATGATTGTGATCAGGGCTAAATGAAACCGCACAGTTAATGTTGGTAAATCTCTGCCAAATGCTTATCCACAGCTGCTGTCCAGATTCTCCTCTTGTTCCTCTCTACCCTTCAAAGTTAGTGTTCATAGGACAATGGACAACTTATGTGTTCTAACTACATTACACCCAACCAATATTCTGCTTTTTCACCCATCTCACTAAAATTAAATGCAGTCGGTAGGCGAGGCTAATATCTGCTAATTAGGCAAACAGTGCATATTACACCTCTCAGAGTGCAAATAGGAAAGATACTATCCAGAAAAAAAAGATGGAAAGAAAAACACCAAAAAGTGTAGAAGAAATTCTGTAAGATGTCATGCATACAGACGCAAAAGTGCCCAGATTTACAGTGTATTGTTTGCACACAAACTAAAGGGTGACGCGGTGGTGTGGTGGTTAGCACTGTCACCTCGCACCCCCAGGCCTGGGGCTCGACTCCAGTCCAAGATCTGTGTGTGTGGAGTTTGCATGCTCTCCCTGTGCTTGGTGGGTTTTCTCTGGTTTCCTCCCATAGTCCAAAGACATGCAGGTTAGGTTGACTGGTGTCTCCAAATTGCCCATTGTGTGTGTGTGTGTGTGTGCATGTGCCCTGCGGTGGGCTGGTGCCCTGCCCAGGGTGTCCCCTCCCCTGCCCTGCACCCTGTGCCTCCTGGGATGGGCTCCAGGCTTCCTGCAGTCCTGAATTGGATAAGCGGTACTGAGGATGGATGGACACAAACTAAAACATAACCACACAATATTCAATGTCTTCAGTATGTTCTACCCTTTATGCATACTGTATCCAATGAAACATGGATGGCCCAAACTTCTACACCTTCTTTTGAGAACTGCACTACTGACTTAAAGCATTCACAGGAATCTTGATTCCACCAGGAATTTGTGGCACAGACACAATGTCTGTGTGAGAAAGTGAGGGCCACACATGTCCAAATTGTGGAAGACCTGGAGACAGAATTGACACTAATGCACAGCACTGTAACAGGGAAAAAAGTACCCACCAGACATGTACTACAGGTGTGGGTGATGGTATCAGTTCCAATCACCTTTAAGGTTTTTTCCCCAGCAACAGACAAACAGAAGAGAATGATTGACGAAATTCCCAGCATTCTTATCATCTCCTAATAAATACGAAAGGCTAAACGCAATTTTTGTAATCTGACCATTCACAGGATTGAGAGTTGTTTGGAGATCAGGCAGGGATATTATTCTCCCGCTGGTTTGCATTGCAGTCCATTTCTCAAGAACAGTTCTACGTGTTATCAAAGCATGACATAATCATTTGTCTGGAGAACGCAGCCGCAAAAACGTTCGGTACACTGACACGGATTGAATGGGATTTAGCTCGTCTATAGAACCAACAGAAAGAGCTAAATGACCCACTTCTATGACAAGGAATGAACACTTAGTGCTTTGTTGGAACAAAACATCTCCTACAAGCTCACATGGTCCTAAAAAGGAACATTACACACACACACACACACACACAGACACACACACGACAATAAAGGGATTAAAAGACTCCAAAAATATAATAATAATAATTATTATTACGTTCAGGTATGTTTGTTTTTTAGTGGAATGATGACGCTTTACAAGAGAGCTCTGCAGCTGTGTACTTATCTACGGGAAAAAAGGACAATGCATACAGTTTTCGCCAGTCACTTCTTCTAACCACTTTGCAAAATAAAAATAGAAATGTTCAAAGACTATGAACGTGATATAAATTTTGGATGCCTGACCAGGAGTGAAAAAACTGGCCAAAACAATACATAAAAAAAAAATAAATAAATAAATATATATATATATATATATATATATATATA
>JABJVR010038263.1:0-32561 GCA_025773905.1 Chitala chitala
TATATATATATATATATATATATTTGTGTGTGTGTGTGTGTGTGTGTGTGTGTGTGTGTGTGTGTGTGTGTGTGTGTATATTTTTTTGCATTGGACAAATGTTGAGTGTACCAGTAGTTAACAGTGGTCAACCAAATATGTGTGGGTAAACCAAAGATGGTAGATGGAGAGTACTTTCCTGAAGCACCCTTTCTCTTATTGGACATGCTGCTGTTTGCTGCAGGCCAGCATATATACCCTTGAAATATTTTCTCTTGAACGGAGCAGCTTCCGGTAATTGTTTTGGGTAGGCAGTTATACATGTCTTTCATGAGCTGTCTTAGTTTACTATCTCTGCACCGATGACGAAGTGTGTCTTGAAGAGTCTTTTTTTTAACATCTGTTAGTTACCTGTGGAAAAAATAGCAGTTAGAACTGGGATTCAGTTTTTCATAGCATGAATCACTTTTGGGAATAAGGCCAATCCAATATTTCTAGTGGACTGCAAGGTCATTACTTAGTCTGTACATCAGTCAGACCTGTGGTTCTCTCAGAATGGGGAAATGAACCTTAAAAAAAGTCTCTAACAGCCCAAACATGACTCCAGAAAGATTCCAGGTTCTTGAAAAGGTCTCAGATGGCCTTGGAAAATCACACCTACCACTGTCTGTTATTAGTAGAAAGCAGTTTAGCTGCAGTGCTGCATCACTGCTGACCACAGTGTGGTTTAGCTCGACATGCTTTTTCACTAGGGAAGGACATTAAAGGCCCTCATCTGAACATCCTGGAGAGAATCCAGGGTCTTTTGGCTTTGGGACAGTACTTTTAATCTGCTGACACTAAACTGAAATATATGGAATCTTATCCCAGGTTTAAGTTTCTCTGAGGACTATCCCTAAACAATGCTGTACTATATTTCTCGTGATGTCATGCTGTTTCAATGGGAAAACATTTGAGACTGTATTATTGTAGTTCTTGCCTTAAGAAAAGTACGAGGACGTCAAGCCAAGATGAAAACAGTGGTCTGATGAGGGATGGCGATTTCAGTCATTAAAGGCTGCTGTTTATACGGGGGGATTTAGACTGGACCTACTTGCCCTCATTTAAGATGATGTATGGGTTTTAAAGTACTTGCCGCATAGATTACATACAGAAGTTCAACTACATTTTATGTGCTTATAAAAGTCAGATTTTTGGATTACATTGTGATGTATACAGTACGCAGAGCCAAATGCAGCCAGCATCCAGTGTCATGAATACACTATTAAGGTCTTGCCAAGAAAGTCATTCTTAGCACTTGTGCATGAGGTAATAAATTTTCTTGCACCCTCAGATAATGATTACTTATTGGCTGATCATTTGTAAATACAAATGCTTACATCTATATTCAGGATTGAATTTAAATGAGCCTCAAGATGTGCTGTAAGCTTACACCGCAGATTCTTTTGTCAGGCAGGACAGGGGTGCCAGTAGAAGCTGTGGAGAATCCCGATCGGGTGTCAGCACCTTTAATTTATTTAACGGCTTCTCGAATCCTTTTCCCCACACTGAGAGCATGTTGCTGAGTCTCTCTTCATCTGGAAGGCAGAACTAGTTCCAACTGGAGAACGAGGATATCCAAATGGGTGTTGGGAGCGAACTCTTCATACAAAACACAAGGCTGTCTCAGAATGTAGCGGAACTTTTCCTCGGGGATAGTAGCTTGTTGAGACAGGCTGGTGCAGTTAGAATGTGTACTGTAAAGCCTGGCCTCCATGTCGGGAACAGATGTTACTCCAGAGATTATGGGATATGGTGCCAAGTTGTGCTTTTCATCTTTCTCTCCCCTCTCAGCAGGAGAACAGTTGTCATGAACGAGCCAATGAGTCCCAAGCACTCACTCAGCAATTAACCAATGAGGAGACAGACGTTGTCCAAAGGTAGGCAAGGCCGATGTACAACAGAGTAGATTTGTTTTGTGTCTGTTTTCACAATACCAGCATTGTCTGTGTTGTGTAATGCAATTTACCAGCCCCTGAGGTTTAAAGTACCTTTGTTATTTAAATCAGATTAAACAGCTCATTTCAGTCAGTGACAGATTGGTTTATGCTATGGTGATGGAACATTACTGTCCTCAGATAATGAAACTCAGATGTGTTACTGCTCACGATCTATAATTTGTTCATGAATATTTCTTGATTCTAAGCACAACCAGACTATTGTGTTGTGCTTTACTGTTTTCCCTTTGGCTGTCATGCATGTGATGAAGTGAACAAGGAGGAAGGCCAGCGATGTGTGCCCTGTCATGCAGTCGTAAGAATGTGGGGGGAGGCGGGAGGTGAAGAAATGATGGGGCGTGTTCCATCAGGCCCCAGCTGGAGACATTCCTGACGCCTCAGCCTTTATTCACCAGGACCCCTGCAGGACTCTGCTGCCTGCATAGTCGCAAAAGGGGGTAGTTCTGGCTTTCATCGCTGGTTCCTGTTTCCTGTCTTGGAAGAGAACAGGATTAAAGGGCTGATTTCCCAGGGCTCCAGGGCAGAGTGTCTGCCAGCTTGTGTGCTGTCACCCCCCTTCCCCCTTCTCAGTGCCCGGCTGTACCAGGACAGGGGTGGTGCCTCCGGTGCTTATGTGCGTCTGCAGGAAGCTTAAAGGACCGGCGTTTGCTCTGTCCGCAGGAATTGAGCGTTTCCAGGCGTAGCGCACCGGAAAAGAAATAGGAGGACAGAAATCATCCGCTGGGCTTTCATGGACATTTGTGGAGCTGCTGTTAGCCGCTGTTGGCTGCTGTCCTTTAAGCATGCTGCTGTGAAACATTGTATTGTCTGCCTGTGCTGGTTGTGTGGTGTTGTGTTTTGCTTTTTGTAAACAGAGCTGGCATACTGACAGTACACAGAGATGAGTATGCCACCACAACCTGGTGCAGATAAGACACTGATGGCATGTCACTTTTACCCCTCTGTCACCATACCATCATGACCCATAATGGTGTTTAACCCATAGCTTTTCTTTTTATTTTCAGTCTCTGTCCAACTCTGATTGTTTTGCTAAGTAACAGCACATAGTGGGCACATCTGTGGTTAAATTTGGAAAATGTGTGTTTGACATTCTTGTTGCGCAACTAGTAATGGTAATGCAGTGTCTTGTCTTGTTGCACTGACATACAGCTACCCCAAGGGGGTGATCTTAGCGGAGTGTGAGACAGACAAGGAGTGTCTGAAGGAAGGAGACAAGAGCTGTGATGTGTTTACGACTGAGACGATGGCGCTACTCAGTAGGACGCTCCAGCAGGAGAGCAAGATAGAAGAAGAGGCAGACACTCCTGAGAAGCAGACGCTGACAGAGGTATGTATCCTGAACCAGGCAATCGCATTGCCTCAGGTGGGATACCTTAGCACTGAAGTGCATGACAAAGTGACAGAAGGAATTCTTAGTAAACATATTAACCTCCTTAGCTGTGCCTGACTTTAAAATAAAATAATATAAAAACAATAAATAAAACACATGTGTTGTAATAAGCAGTGGTGTTTCTTTGGGACAGTTCCAAATCCATCCCTGTGTATCCCAGCATCAGTATCTCCTGAGTTACAAACTTAGTGTCTGCATTGAGGCCATACTAAGGCCCCTGAGGTCAGTCTCACTTAGATTTGGTCTGGACAGCTTTCCTCCCACTGTTGTGTAGTGAGGTTTTCTGATGGAGCCCACAAAGCCACTGGATATGTGCTTCCCAAGGACAAGCCCCTCATGTTTAGATGTCATTGAACTTGAATACACTCATATTTACCTGCTCCATGTAGTGTGAATCCTCTCCATTGCTGAGTATGCTGTAGCCACTGAGCAGAAGCTGTTGAAAGAAAGCTGTGTATGTAAAACTAGCGGGGTTCTTAGTTAGTCCCTGTGGGATGTCTTTCCATTCATTCAGGCAGCCCGTGTAATGTGGGCACTCAGAGGAATTATGCTGAAGGACCATTGTACAGGCAATAGGTGCAAGAGTAATACTTTTGAATTCTGATGCCCTTTTCCTCAGGTCCAGAAAGACGATGAGCTGCTCAGTGTGCCGCTGACGACCCCCCCCTCAGAGTGCCAGCAGGAGAGAGCCAGTCCAGAGCAAGACAGTCCTCCACAGAGCCGGCAGTCTGCGCTGCAGCCAGACCTGGCCATCAGAAGCATCCTTAAGAAGAGCCAGACCCGCAGCCTGGAGTTGGAGCAGGATGAGGACCGCCCGGATGGTGGTGCGGGGATCCTGTGCTCTTCTGAGCTGTCCAGCCTCAAAGGCAAGAGCAGATCCATGAGCTCTAAAGAAGAGTCTGCCGCCATGGACTCCTCCTCCGCTTTTGCATGCGGCTCCCCCCGAACGCCCTCTCCAGATGAGTACGCCTTGCTGGAGAAGGGCTCCTCTTTCTCTGAGGAGGGCGATGACCCCAACAGCAGTCTTGACAGCAGCTTGAGCTCCTCTATGAAAGACAGGTACTGTCCACCTGTCAAAGAACCTCCAGCTGCAACCCAATGTTTGACCTTTATACATGTCATTTATTCGGTTAAATAAGGGCAAAGATTTATTGGTTACTAGTGACCGTTTCCCTTTGAGGTGTTGGTCCCTTTCTCTGAATAGTCTGTGTTACCTGGATAGGTTTGCAGACCTGAGCAGTGGCGAAGAGGAGTGGAGAAGTAGGTTGAAGAAGCCAAAGCCAGGTGACCTGGTCCAAGTGTCCCTAGCTGACCGCTACAGCCAGCTGCAGGACTCTGAGAATGCATGGAAGAAGAAGGTAGGAACAGATGTGGAGATTCCACAGTACACCTAAGGTCTCTACCAGGGGCTCTGAACCAATAGTACATTTACATTTATTTACTTAGCGGACACTTTTATTAAAAGCAACTTACAATATTTCATGTACATGTTACAGCGATATTGGTTCTCTGCATTTAACTCCCCCCTGTGGGGGAGCAGTGGGCAGCCACATGTGACACCTAGTGAGCTAGCGTTTGAGTGTCTTGCTCAAAGACACAACTGGCGGCTGGACTGCGATTTGCGTGATATTCTACCCATTGAGACACTAGACTGCTTAGTCTTTGCTGTTAGTTTTACATAGATTGAAGGTGTTCAGACGATTTAGTAAGTGTTCTATACTTGGACAGATGAGACCTAGTTTTCTATTCGAGTGTAGTGGCAAGTGTAGATGGGAGGATGGCAGTGTCCCTGCTAGCTCTCACTCTTTCCTGCTTTCCTGCCAGGAACAGGATTTGAATGCATCTGCTCTGCTTCTAAGGGCTTATCTGGGCCTTGGCTCTGAGCTACCGACCGGCGCCACTGTGGAAATGCCACACATGCATTTTCTGTTAGCAGCTCTCTGGAGCCAGCCCTGCTGTTGCGTATTCACAGCCTACATGTTGCATGTGTTGTCTCCACACAGTAACCATGGTTGCCTGTTCATCGTGGTCCTTGGGTATGTTCCTTGTGGAAGGGAAACTTATAACTTTGGAGATTGGAGG
Organism: Chitala chitala; assembly: GCA_025773905.1. Classification (NCBI taxonomy): domain Eukaryota; kingdom Metazoa; phylum Chordata; class Actinopteri; order Osteoglossiformes; family Notopteridae; genus Chitala; species Chitala chitala. The sequence continues at coordinate 5,449 of JABJVR010038263.1, forward strand.
TTACATTTGGAGTATATTGCCTGAGATGAAATTGTTGTGCACTTGTGAAAAGCGTACTGTTGTGGGCTTTTTCGGTCAACTAGACTGGTGAGACATCTGCACAAAGGGTATAAGCAGCGTTCTGAAGTGTAGCTGGCAGGTTTCTCACTGTGGTCTGCGTCGGCCAGTTTTAGCTCTGTTTGCCTGTGGCTGGTTCCATTGACAAGACAACAGTTCACTAGGAGGACAGTGCTGGCCACAGAAGTGCTACTTCTGGAAGTTGGTGGTTTCTACAATCAGTATTGTCAACACAGTGGCTTTTGTGTGTTTCTGGCTGACAGGAGGTTTGGCCTGTATGTGATCTATGTGCATCTACATCTTCGGGATCTGCTGTTCTACAGTTTTTATTTAATAAGATGCTGCATCCACTAGCTGTCTGCTTTTGTTCTTAATGGAAAGGGTTAACCAGCTTCCTCACATTGGTACCATCTAATGAATTGCTTTGAAATATGTCAAAAATATCCATCGTACAGGTGGTGCTGTAGCGTTTATACACTCTTACAGTCCTGCTTGACCTCCTGACATCTGCATCTGGTGGGAGAATTATAGACCATAATGAGGGACATAAGAGGGGTGCATTGTGATGTCCTGAGCTCAGTGCAGCTGTGCCTCACCTCACACTCCTGTTCTGGGACGTAACCCAGCTCGCACATCTTCCATGACCCCCTGCCCATTACACATGGAAGCATTTCACCTTGCTGTTAAAAAACCCCCGGGAGCAAGGGAATCGCGAGGCTGTGCACGAGTTGGAAGTGCTTCCATATGGACTGTGTGGTGTCTCAGCTAGCTGCTGTTGACGTGGCCCGTCTCCCTTGGGGTTGAGCTCTGGAACTTTGGCAGGGGAAGAATGGCCTAAGTACAGAGATGATAAAGCCTTGGGTGCTTGCCCTCCAAGGCTTTCATTTAGATTTGGGGGAATCATCTGGACTGTGGGAGGTGGGTAGAAGCTAAATCAGACCTGTAGCTGATGTCATTCCATTATAGACCTGTACGCCACATTCATGTTGAGCAGCTAGTAATGAAGAAGACTTTTTTGTCATTGTACAAAGTAATATCGTAGTCATTCTTATCCTCCTGAGATTTGTGCAATAATTTCAGCAGCGCAATACTACAGTTGTGCTGCTATGACCCTTGCATGATTGTGAAACACCTTTGTACAGAGTTGTAGTGCACACAAACTGATATGAAGATACCTTGTGTTGAGAGTGTTGAAACAGCGCTCTTCTTCTGCTTCCTGGGTACGAGTCACATGTTGGACTCTGTGCTTACTTACCATACCTAATCTACACCCCACTTCAGTACATAGTTATTCTTCTGTTTTCTCTTTGACTTGATTCATGATGTGGTGTTTTTGCTCTGCTAATATCAAAGTACTCCTGTTATCGGTGCAATTTTTTCCATTAATTATGTGAATGAAATTAGTCATATCTTAGTGCAAAGTAGAAAATAAAGGTACTAGAGTGACAGATGGTGCAAGTAATAGAGAAGGATGGTGTAAGAGTTTTCTATAGAGTGGGATGGTGGAAGGTGGTGTTGTAAGACAGGGGGATGGTGGAAGGTGGTGTTATAATACAGTGGGGTGGTGGAAGGTGGTGTTGTAAGACAGAGGGACGGTAGAAGGTTGTGTTGTAATAGAGAGGGGTGGTGTAAGGTGGTGTTGTAATAGAGGGGGGTGGTGGAAGGTGGTGTTGTAATAGAGGGGGGTGGTGGAAGGTGGTGTTGTAATAGAGAGGGGTGGTGGAAGGTAGTGTTGTAAGACAGAGGGATGGTGGAAGGTGTTGTTGTAAGAGAGCAGGATGGTGAAAAGTGGTGTTGTAATAGAGTGGGATGGAGGAAGATGGAGTTTTATCAGAGTGGGGTGGTGGGAGATTTGCCAGTCTTGTTTTTACAATAGCCATGTTTAGGGCTGCAGCTATTGATTATCTTAGTAATAAAGTATTCTACAGATTATTCCATTGATTAATTGAGTAATCGGATAAAAGTTATTTTGCTTTGTTAAAGAGCATAAGATGTTATGTGTAGACTGGATGTTTTCTGTTGAGATGCTGAAGCACTGCAGTTGTGCTACTGTGGTATGCTAGTCTGGTTTCACAATAGACACACTGTACAGAGTTTTCTTCTTTTTTCAGCTTGACGTGATCCCAAACTTTGGACACTTTCTGTCGTTTTCTCTGGCCAGTCTCTTCTCTTTGCTCCATGCTATTTTCTCTTTTTTACATAGCTTCCTCTGGTCTCGTTTTCACAACTTTGCGCATTGTACATCAGTAATAACTTTATACGACAGTTCTACAAATGCCATTTATTAGTTAGATAGTAATAAGAAACAACAGATTATGATTTGTTTTTTTATTTAATCAGCCATGTGGCTCCCTCAACACAAATAGTTCTGCAGCTGGACTGCAAATTGACTGTTGGTAAAGGACACAAACAACGAGTATATTCATCTACACTTACTGTACACGTTACAGTAGCAAAGCTTAAAGTACTTTAAATCCCATGCTGTTTGCCTTACTGTGTTGCTTTATCCTGGATTTTTCCCTTTTCCTAATCCTCTGATGACAACTGTTCATAATTAACTCAACTAAAAATGTTCATCTTTTCAGTACAGTTAATTAACATGTAGCATTGAGCTAGCAACTGAAAGTATTTGTAGTTAACAATTATAGAGCAGTTCTGCAAATGCCATTTATTAGTTCACAGTAATAAACAACAACAGATTATTATTTTTTTTGTTTATCACGGTTAGTGTAATTGAGAATTATTAGAATCACGTGTGAAGCGGAGTGATACTCGTAGTTAAATATCCCAGTGCCGTTATTGTGTAATATCAGCACTATTGGAATGCCCCTTGTCCAATCAAATCAAACCAAATTCCTTGGTTGGAGCTACCTGTTGTATAATGTTCAGTGAGAAACACAGTGAACTGTTGGTATATCAATTAAACAAAGCTAAAATATTTTACATTTACAATTTTTACTAACTGAATTACTTGAGTTTCTCTAGGAATTGTTTCAGCCCTAGCTATGGTTTTCCCTTTGCCTTTGCAACCGTTTTCTGGCTGATGACTGATCATTACTGAAGACTACTGTCAATTAGAAATTCAAGAGAGGAATTTTGTGAGCATCCATACCATACTACACATGCCCGATAGCCATGCCAGCGTTGAAAGACTTTGTTTTTGTTATTTTCAAGCTAAGAAATATAGACATCTACTCAATTGATTTAGGTCTTCACTTGAGTACATGAGCTGTAAAACTTAATTTGTTTTCAAATGTTGTGTGTGTGTGTGTGTGTGTGTGTGTGTGTGTGTGTGTGTGTGTGTGTGTGCGCGCGCGCGCGCGCAGTGGTAACACAGGCCACTCTGTTCTCTCATGTGAGTGTGATGTCCGAGCCTACCCATTAGAAGCGTAAACAGGAGCATGCTTTGCACTAATCTGATTTGAGTTTGAATGTCAAAACGAATTGCAGTTTGGTCGCTGTTGCTTTGAGTTTTCACTCAGACTATTAAAATGTCTCGGTCGAATAGCAAATGCATTCCTCACAGGTTGAATATAATGTTCCGCTGAATCTCGGGAATATGGCTTCCTGTTGGGAAGTGCGGGACTCTCCCTGAGTTTGTGTCGACTCAAGCCATTTCCTCCTCCTGATGAGCTCCAGCGCAGGACCACAATAGCACCAGTGTTTGCGCTGTGCTTTTTCACCCCCCCCCCCCAACGGTGTCCACATAAGTTCCTACCAGCAGCCAAGGGCCCAAGTTCCATATTTTAAAAATTCCTGATAGACAGATAGAGTAACAAGGAGAGTGACTGGAATTTACATGCACTTATTTTTCAGCAGTGCAAGAACGCCTGTGAAAGCTATATCTTTAAAACAAGCCAGCACCAAATGAGGCTTGTGTTTGGTATGTCGAGTCTCTCACCACAAAGGAGGTTTTCAAATGCTGGGCCTTTGGCCTTTGTTGGACTGATGAAAGGTGCACTTTGGGAGCGACTTCTCTGCAGGTGTTTCTGGCCGTCTGTTCGAGATAAAGCAGTTCTGTACAACTCACAAAATGGAACACGAGAAGCATAAGTTGTTGTTTTGCTTTAATAAATTGAACCCAGAAGGCTCATAATTATATAATTGTAAAAATAAAAGATTATTACTTTTATTGTTTTAATTGGCCAGTGGTTTCTGTCTCAGAGACAGTCTTGGGATTACAGTCTTGAAAGGGGATTTGATGCAGTACGTTAGAAATGTGAAAAATGTGCAGCTCACCACAGAATAATCAACGTCAGAATTCACACATGGATGTACCAGAGAACTACTGTGGGTTTAATTAGTGCAATAAAAAGATTATGCAAAGGCTGTAGTATGATAATTACTAATAAATTTCCTGTGGCTCAGTAGGAGAACTGTTTCATAAAAGTCCCTTATTTCTTCTTTGTTTCATTATCTTCTTCACTAGCTTTGCTTGAACCTTTATGAGTTTTTCTAGACAATTTCACAAACATACTTTACACCTTTTTTGAAGAGTGAAATCATAAATATTAATAATGTGGTCTGTACTGTAAACTGTGAACTGTAAGGCTGTTTTTGGCTGTAATCAGAGAATAACTCCACTGGTGGTGGGTACCTTGGTGTGGTGCCTCTGACGTTCTCTTCTGTAGTTCCTCTGGCTGTACAGGAGACAGTGCAGGCCTGTTGGCAGGGCAACGTTTGCTGAAAGAAGACTGAATGTCAGGCTCAAGGTTGCAAACACCAAGCGGGCTTTAGGTTGGGCCATTTCTAAAATGTCCTGTGAATTTCGCAGTTGGCTTATGGCAGAAAATGGCCACAGATGTGTGAAGACATGGAACTAGGATGATTTCTTTGAGAGGAAAAACGCCCAGCAGTCTCAGACAGACTGATATACACCTGCATCAGGCCCTTGAGGGGATGGGGGGGGGGTCTGTAGACCCTGCTGGGGATAATCCAACTCATCATCTTTATCCCCAACGCTCATCTTTGAGTAAAGCTGGGATTTGTGTGTGTGAACCGTTGAGAATCCCTTCTGTGGTTAGTGTTGTGGTTAGACTTTCATGACGTAAACCATAACAAATCTGAAACAGTCAGTCCTGGCCGCGCTGGTGCATGCTCTTGGTGTTTTCCACTTGCATGACGTAAGGGAAAACGAGGACATATGTTAAAACCATCAGCGATGCGATGAACCAGAAAAGTGTACTTTAAAGACTATGCAACGCGTAACACAACTGCCCTTTCCACATTCACATTGTAAATTCTCTAATAAGTGCAGTGGGCAGCTGTAAGATGATATCAGGTACCTCATTAATTTATGGCTGGTGTTGGACTTTCCAGTAAGCTCTCTTCCCACTGGCCCCCTTGTTAAGTGAAAGAAGGCGTCGCTGACACCCCTCCTCCCCTCGCCCAACCCCTCACCTCCTTCGTTATGAGGTCCTTGCAGCCCTCTTTGGGGCAAAATGGTAACATATGTGTGATGTTATGTGCATTTATACCTATGAATTACACGTACTGAAATGTGTGCCTATAAATTTATAGACTGGGGTTTACTGATTTGTACCTTCAACTGTTTCTGTGGCTTTAAGCTATAGATTTATCAAGTCTGTAGACCTTAAACCGTGAAGATTCCAACAAGTCCCTGCTGCCGTTTAAACGATTTAAAGGCTAAATCTGACATATGAGAACATGTTTCCATTACTTGTGTGGGTGTGTGTTTCTTTCAGCCAGCTTGGGTTTGTTTTTGGGAATTTTCTTTTGATGTTGAAAAATAACAAGTATCAAACTTCAAAGAGGTGTTATAGGAGTGTTAGCAGGCATTAGCTTTTTAGTAGGGTGCCCTGTTTGACAAGTCGGCTGTCCTGCTGGGTGATGGTGCAGAAGGCCTTGGCAGACGTGGAGACTAAGATGTCCTTGGTGGAGCGCATGCAGATTCTGCAGGAGAAGGAGGAGCAGTGGAAGGTGAAGGGCAAGGGGGCCTCCAACGATTCCTCACAGTTCACCGTCGCTGGACGCATGGCAAAGAAAGGTAGGCAGATCACCCCTCATGTTATGAGACATTTTGAAAGTGAGATTTGTGTTTATGTGATTGAGAGGTGTTCTTATGTTCATATGCATTTGATGGCTATAGGGTATTTCACTTTAGTGTTGAATATGAGCACCGATTGGCCTTTTTTCTCACAATGCTGTAGGTCTGGTGTCTTTAAGTCCTGGAAGAGAGGAGTCGTCCCCTTTCCAAAGCAAGAAGTCCACCACAGGAACCCCAGCACGGCCACTGGAAGGTAGTATCTGTCATCTTGAGACATTTATAGCAAAATATTGATCACACACAACGTCTTTTCTTGGTGGACATTCTGGTTTTTGCATTGCAGAGATTTCCTCTCGCCCTGATGTGCAAATTGAGGTAGACAAGAAGTTGGACAAACTGGAGTCCTTCCTGGACAAGCTACACAAAAAAGGTCTGCCTCTCCAAGTACAGCACTGGAGGAAACATAGGTTTAATTTATTTTTGGGGTTTAACATAGTGTAGAATAGAGACAACGCTACTATAACTGTAGATGTCTATGTTCATATCCCCAGGTTCTGGTCACCAGGAGATGTCCATCAAGGTCACAGGGGAGACGGTGAAGGAGGTGATGACGCTGGATGATGAGGAGACCTTTAAGCGGTTTTACAGGCCCGTTGCAGGTTCAACTGTTGGCTCCAGCAGCCCCATTGACATGGATCAGGACCTCGGTGTGATCCAGTCTAATACCCCTAAGTAAGTCTTGTTCTAGGTTAGCCATTATTTTTGGGAACATGAAGTTCTTAATTATGGCCGTTGTGGCTCTTGTTCTGAATGTCAGAATAGGCAGAGGCAGAGAAAACTGTTTCTGTATGCTTTGTGCTGAATCCCTTTATTTGTCTGTTGCTCAGTTAAAGTCAGTTAAAGGCCAAATGTCAGTTAAAGGCCAGATTGTAGCAATGTGATCACATTCCTTTTGGGAATGTAGTGGATGAAAGCATAGTTTCATCGGTGCTACATAGTCCCAAAGTGCAAACGATTTATAGCCAACCATTCTACACACACAGACGTGATGTGATGACCATGTACATGTGTGGACTGGGTGATAATTCCCTAGGACATGGTACATGTGTTCATAACTCACGATCATGTGCAAGTTGTAACGTTCGTGAACATCATGAAGAGAGCTTACTGTTGTGCCTTGCTTTTTGTAGTGTCACGTAAGACCCTCCCTGTCTCTCACAGTTCCTTACATGACCATCTAAAATCATTGAGTTTTTTTCTTATTTGTTTTGGATATTGCAGTGTATAGGATAGCAAAGTGATCGTGGTCGTGTGTCTGCAGCAAAGTGATCGAGGTCACGTGTTAATGACAAAGTTCAGTTCAGTTTTTTTTTATATAGCGCCTTTCTCAACAAATTGCCTGTAGGCACTTTATAGAAATAAATTAATTATTTGAAAAAAATTTTAAACAGAGGAAAAGAACCAGAAACTTGGTGTGGAGAACAAAAGAATCGTAGTCATGTTTATTTCATTTCTAACTTGGATTTTGTTTGTACTTCATTTTAAGACCGTAGATTCATGTTTCACTAGTTTGTAATAAGATTTCAGTTTCTCTAAGGTTGCCTGTGGGCTCTGCATCCACTATACTTACACTATATATGTGTCTTAATAACTTTACCGTTTGTTGCATGTTGTGTTGAAAATCTAGGCTGACATCTGTGGTAGCAGAACACCGGCGGGCGGTTCGTCCATCCCGCAAGACCCAGGCTTCCCGAAACCCCCTGAAGGCTCTTGCGGCCCGCGAAGACATCCGGCAGGAGTACACGGAACAGCGTCTCAACATAGGCACCGTGGAGACCAAGAGGATACAAGTGGAAAAGAGTGGGTTGTTTTACTGGGACGTTAGTGGGGTGCAGCCAGCCTGTCCTTAGGATTCACGTTGTTGCCGATGATGCAGCTGTGCCAGAGAGGAGAGCTGAATGTTTTGAGCTGTAAATAACGCGGCACACCTGCACCAGCAGTCCCATGTGAAGAGCTGAACACTTTCACAGGCTGTTCTTTTTCATGCTGTGCAGGTTGCTCTAAAGAGGGGGAATTTCCTCAGGATTTCCTCAGTTAATGAGCTAAGCTTGACAAGTGTTACCGCTACAGGATACAGTGACGGTCTAGATTTGTTGTAGAGAGCTGACTCATTTTAACTGCTTACACATTTTCCATTTGGAAGGTCGAGTATAACAAATAACCACAAGAATTTGTCACTAGGAAATTGTGTTTAAATGAGTGTAACAATTTTGCAGTAAACATTAGAAAATATACAATGAATGGTTCTAAACAAGAACATTTTTAAAGGCTACTCTCTACAAAGAAGAGCATAAAGTGGCAAACATTGCAAGTTTTATGTATGCTCAATCGAGTAAACAGAAGTGTGCCCCTTGTGTGGTCTGGATTCATGTGAAACATAGCGTTTGAGCTGCTTTCGTGCATGGCTTGGCACTCACACAAAACGCTGCTGAGAGAGGCCCTATGTGATAAACAGCTCTTACTGAGAGAGGCCCTGTGTGATAAACAGCTCTTACTGAGAGAGGCTCTGGGTGATAAACAGCTCTTACTGAGAGAGGCCCTGTGTGATAAACAGCTCTTACTGAGAGAGGCCCTGTGTGATTAACAGCTCTTACTGAGAGAGGCCCTGTGTGATAAACAGCTTTTACTAAGCCCTTTCATGTCCCTCTTGGTATTCTTATTAATTGAAATGGGATCTTCTTTTATCTGCTTGGTTTACATTTACTGATGCAGTGTATTTGTGGCTGTTTGCTATACGCTATATATATCAATGTATATGTAAAGTACGCTACTATAAATGCATTGTCTTTTCATTCAGCGTATTTTTTCCTATGTTAGTCTGTTTTGAAAGGCTGCTTTCTTTGGGTGCTGTGGTTTATCAAATTAAATTTTCACACCATAATGTTGTGCCTATAGACATTTTTCTGTATGTGTAATGCACCTGCGGCGGTGGCGAGCTGATCCGTGTCCGCGTCGACCACACTTCACACACGCTGTAAATGCGGAGCGGCTTGTTGGCGTTGCACTCTAAAGTCTCCATGCTGTCGCTCACTGCAGTGGCCAAATTCTCAAACCTCGCCGACGCCGCCCTGGCTGGGCTGGCCAGCAAGGAGAACTTCCGCAAGGTCCACCTGCGCAATGTGAAGTCCACAGAGGTGGTCACCAACAACAGCGCCGTGCCCTTCAGCAAGCTCATGCTCATCCACATCAAAGGTCAGAGGTCGCGTACTCTTGACATGCCTCCGTTGCTTGTAGGAGAATGGGGTTTGCTATCTACAGCACACCTGTATTGCTAATTTGGATGGAGTGGGCTAGGGTTACAGAAGAATATCTAAAGGGTTATCAGATGTTGAATGAGAAATGCTTGGGGTTTCCACCTCTGCATATTCACTAGAACAATTATGAGATATGTAGTGTAGGTCTGGACTGTTGTTGTTATTAGATTGGTAGCAGGTTGAGGTGATAGTAGGCCTTATCCTCTTGCCAGGACGAAGGCACGTTCAGGTGCGCTTGGTGGAGCCGACGGCTCGCTCTTTGAACAGTGGAGACTGCTTCCTGCTTGTGACGCCCAAGCACTGCTACCTGTGGAGCGGAGAATTCGCCAACGTCATTGAAAAGGCTAAGGTACGTGTGGGAAATGTAGTCCGGGCAGAGAAAGTCTTTACCGTAAAAGCCTTGTCTGATATTTGAAAAGGCAGAACTGCCGGTGGCACCAGAAATGTGATTGAAGAAGGCCTTGAGATAAGCACTGCGTGCCTCTCTAACACAATTTTGTGCTACGTTGTTATAAATAGATCGGTCCAATAAGACACAGTATGTGTCCCTGTCGTACAGTTTGCAGTTATCACCATGGTATCAGAGTATCGTCGCCATCACGTGTTCGCAAACGCTTGTGCACATGATGACTTGTAAACACTGGAAGCCTTGTATGGGATTGTAAGGACTGCCTCCTGACTGTGGTCTGTGCTTACAGGCATCTGAGATGGCCACCTTTGTGCAGGCCAAGAGGGACCTTGGCTGCAAGGCACCACAGGTGACCATCCTGGAGGAAGGTGTCAACTCGGACAGCAGCCGCGCCAAAGAGTTCTGGAACCTTCTGGGGGGCAAGTCCGATTACAAAGGTACATGATCAGACATGGCTCCATTTCAGATGGACTGAAATGGGAATACTGCACTGCTTTGTAGTTTTTGTAATTATGTTTTTTCACCCTTATCGTTCCTGTGGCATGTTAAAAAAACGATAATAAGAATGAGAAGAATGCTGTTGAGTTTTTGTACTTACGAGTAAGACTTTTTTGTGTAGAATTGTTCACTTACATAATACCACTGGATGACAGGTGGCTCTTAACAGAAGAGTAATGGCTTCTGCAGTGGTGATCATATTTCACATCTTGTCGCTACTCTAGGGGACATTTGAGCAGTGTTCAGAAAACTGGCTCCTATGAAAAAACACTTGGTTATTTTAATGGAAACCAATAGAAACAGGATGCAAATGTACATGATAAACAGAAACAGGAATTCTAAGTAAAAAAAATACTCTGCCTTTGTTTTCTCTTTGTAATATGTTTAACAGTTAATTATGACATAAAAATAAATTCAAATTACAAACTGTGATATAACGGAACACATAAAGTCTGTCATGTGATCCTAGAGTAACAATGTGCACTAAACAATGTACAACATATTCTCTTCTTTAGCTGTGACTATATACATGTTGTGTTTATTTCTGTTTGTGTGTGTGTTTGTGTGTGTGCGTCTGCTTTTAGGGGCTGGTGACCCAGAAGAGGATGAACTGTATGAGAGTGGGGTGGTGGAGTCCAACTGTGTGTTCCAGCTGGTGGAAGACAAGCTGGTTCCCCACGAGAAGGCCTGGGCGTCCATCCCCAGTGTCTGCTTGCTCAACTCCAAGGAGGTGGGCTTTTTGTTTTGGTCTGCCATCCATCATTTGTGCTGTTTGTTCTCTAATGGGATGCAATGGAGGATGTAAACTGGCTTCACTGGTTGAAGGACATAAGACAGAGTTCAGTTTTCCTCGTGACTAGTCCTTGAATCCATGGTGGTTTAATCGTCTGTGTGGGTGTGTTTTTGTCTATTGTCTTGGTTTTGTTGGCACTCTGTTTTGACCTGTTTAGTTCTCAGGACTGGATTAAAACTCCGATGAGCACCTGCATGTTCCAGCTCAGAGGGCCCTGTCTCTCCCTGTTTATCTTAGTGTGCAGGTGTCCTGAACGTGCAGTACACTCAACTTGCTCTGATCCTCTTGATGCAGGATGCTTTCTTTTACACCCTCTAGGTGTTGGTGTTCGACTTCGGCAGCGAGGTCTACGTGTGGCATGGCAAGGATGTTCCCCTCAGTGACAGGAAATTGGCGCTGCAGCTGGCAAGACAGATGTGGACCGGGCCCTACGACTACAGCACCTGCAGAGTCAACCCTCTGGACCCCTTTTCCTGCAATCCAGAGATCCAGCTGTGAGTCCATCACAACTTCCCACACTGTAGAGCAGTAATCTCAGCAGAAATGACTTCACCCTTGGGGATGACCTGCATGTTATGCACTTAGTAGGTATAGAGGCTGAGCAAACAACGATTTCACCAGGCCTTATGCTGTAACGCATAGACACATATTCTGTTTCAAGTTTCGGTTGAGGGTCAGCATGATGGCTCAGTGAGTAGTGCTGTTGATGCACACCTCCAGGGCTGTTGGTTTGACTCTGGCTGTTGGCACTGTGTGTGTGGAGTTTACAGGTTCTAGCCTTACTTGCTTGGGTTTTCTCTGGGTTCACTGGTGTCTTAACACAGCCCCTAAGACATGCTGGTTAGGTGAATTGGCCAGATAAAATTGTCCTTTGTGTGTGTGTGTGTGTGTGTGTGTGTGTGTGTGTGTGTGCGCGTGCGCGTCTTGCTTGCCACCCTGTCCTGGGTGTCCCTGGCTTGTGCCCTAGGGCTGACCTCGAACTGGATAAATGGTTTGTTAATGGATAGATTGATGGATGTTTGCAGTTTCAATTGCAGTGCCTTTTTTAGCAGTCTATCGACAGGATTCTCCATTTCAGAATCTAGGTAAAATTCTCTGTATTTTAGTTACATTTCAGTTTTGTTTTTATCTGTTCTTTAATCCCGTTTGTGTTTTGTCTTAATTTTTTAGAGCTATAGCACCACCAAGTGGTGACATGAAATGTAATCAGCACAAACAGTATGGAGCTCATACCTAACCTGTTCACCATCATGGGTTTTATTTTATTTGGCACCATACCATGGGCAAAGGTCAGTCTGTGCCACCGTGTGCCAAATCCATGGTAACAGTGGGTGTTTTGTGCAGGCAAGGTGAGGGCCGCCCTAGTTGGGCCCTTTTTGGACGGTTGTCTGAGCACAACGAGACGGCCTTGTTCAGAGAGAAGTTTCTGGACTGGTCGACGAAACTAAGCACAAAGGAAGAGCCTGTTGTGGAGGAGATCAAGGTGAGGCGGGCCACGTTGCTCTGGAGCTACTTTTTAGCTTTGGAGATGAGGGAAGGGGTGACATGGTTTTATAACAGTTGACTACTGCATTTGGATTTTACCATTACACTTGTATACAGTGTGCCCACTGTGAAATGGGCAGGTGATGAGGTGAAGTGTGTGTAGTTTGTGTGTCCTGCCAAGTACTTAATGTGTGAATTTGCTCCAAGTGCTCCACTTTCCTCCCATAGTCCATAAACATGTAGCTCTGTAACTGGAGTGGCTTCACTGAATAACCCGTAACATTTCTGAGTGCAGTCCTTCATCCTTCCGGTTATGGGTTCATTGTAAGTTTAACATCACCTATAACAACCAGTCTGTGGTGAGACATTGGGTTGAATTCACCCTGAAATGCCAGCTTGTTTCGTAAATTTTCTTTAAAACAGTACATTTAAATGTATGGAGTATGTCATTTATTGTTCATCACATAAAAAAATACATAATACACTATGGTAAGTACAAATGTGTATAAACATATGCCCCTGTTTAATGTCCTTGTGAGATGTACTGTCCAGTGTGAGAGTCAGCGTTTGCCTTTATCATCAGTTTTACTTTTTTACCCAGAGTCCTGTGCACCCTGCACCCCATGAGTCAGAGCTGCGGCCCTGTGATGCCAAGGCCATGCTGGCTTCCGGGGCGGAGCCCCCACGCACCATCTTGGAGGGGCTGGACGTGCTGCGGGGGTATGGCCTGGTGCGCACTGAGGACGGGCGACAGGCCGAGCTGGCCACTGTCGCCGTGGATGCCTGGCACATCCGAGAATTTGACGACTACGAGATCCCAAGGGAGAGTATCGGACATCTGCACGAGGGGGATACGTACGTCATACGCTGGAAGTATTCCGTCACCACTGTGGGTGAGCAGCAGGTTGCGTCGCCTTAGCAACACAGCAGCACATGAATGAATCAATTGGATGACTGGATGGTGGAGTTACATCTTCTGCAGTGTCTTATGCTATACATTACTCAGGAAACACTGAGCTTTCCTCAGCAAATGCATGGCTTTAATGTTTTAGACTTTTTAGATGTCTTTAATGTTTTAGACTTCTGCTGATATTGAGCTGTGAGTCGGTACGTGTCTGTTCACATTCATTTGTGTGTGTGTGTGTGTGTGTGTGTGTGTGTGTGGGTGCGTCTGTGCTGTGCAGTGGGAAAGAGGCAGAACCCAGGGGAACTCAGTAGCGGGGGTCCCGGGAGGGAGCGCACCACCTGCTTCTTCTGGCAGGGCCGGCACTCCAGTGTCAGCGGGAAGGGCACATCTGCCCTCATGACCGTGGAGCTCGGCAACCACAGGGGGGCGCAGGTGAGCATGCTGACTGCCCTGAGTCCCCAGTTCACTTCACACTGTCACAGTGCACAGCTAGTGCAAATCACAGCTGACTTGGGGGTCCGTGTGATCTCTTTCTCACTTGGGAGTCCAGGTGCTTGTGGCTCAGGGACGAGAGCCCCCTTGCTTTCTGCAGCTCTTCCAGGGGGGTCTGGTGATCCACAGGGGAAGCCGGGAGGACAACGCCTCCAACACAGGTGCGAGCTGTGTCTTAGTACTCGTCACACCTGCTGCACATTACGCTGGCCTGTTCTAGCTCTAGTCACATATGCATTACTAAACTCATAACCTCTGTTTCAAATCCTTTCTTTAGTGCAGACACCAGTAATGGTCAAATAAAACTCTTAAGTGGCAATGCATTTTATTTTCACATCACACGTTCACCAAAGATTGCTGGCAGGTGGCTCAATAGGTAGAACATCAGGCTGGGATGCAGAAGTCTCCTAGTTCAAATCCCAGCCCAGCCACCTGGTGTGTCCTTGAGCAAGACACGCAGCGCTAGCTCACTGTAACACGCATGTGAAATGTTGCAAGTCGCTTTGGATAAAAGCGTCTGCTAAATGACTACTTAATGAAGTTACTAATTTAAAATTATTTACAGATTTATTCAGTAATTATCTTGACTGAATTGTTTATGGAATGATGGAGAATTAAGGCAGCAGTTGTTTTGTAACTAAACTGACACCTGCTTCGTACAGAAGCACCTGCTGCACATCATGAATACAAGCTGTGCATGAGAACCGGTGCTGTAATGTAAGGCTGACAAAAGGCAGCACTGCCGAGCCGCGCTGCAGTAACCACGCCGCGTCCTGTTCGGCGAGCTCGACTCGTGCACAGAGTGCCGCTCTGACCGTCTCGTTCCCGTTCGCCCTCGCTGGCAGACGGTTGGCGCCTCTTCTGTGTGCAGGGCGAGGTGCCGGTTGAGGCATCCCTGCTGGAGGTGGAGTGTTCCTGTGGCAGCCTGCGCTCCCGCAGTTGCTTGCTGTTGCTCAGCGCCCGTCAGGGTGCTCTGTTCCTGTGGCACGGCTGCAAGTCTCACGCAAATGTGCGGGAAGTGGCCAAGAAGGCCGTGGAACGCATCACGAACACGTAAGTACAGGACTCTGTACGTCTGCCGGGCTCTCCTGTGTGTGATTGAAACAGCTAGTACCCCAGTCAGATTCTCATACAGCAACAGGAAACCGCTCTGTGCCCGAGGCCCTGTCAGCTCTGTTTGTTTACTTATGGCCATTTGGTCTTGACACATTTGCATCGACACACATCCATAATGCTCATCTAGTCTCCTTCGGCAAATGAGCACCCTTCTTCTAAGGCTGCTGGCTCTTTGACAATGCAGGTGTCCCTCCGAGCTGGGCCTGAACGCTAACAGCACTGTTAAGGTTCACGAGGTGGAGGAGGGAGCTGAATCGTTGGAGTTCTGGAACGCACTGGGCAAGCAGGAGAGGAGGGCGTACGACTGCATGCTGCAAGGTACTGAGCGCTGACCCAAGTTTTGCTCATTTATCTGTTAGGCTTTTAGCATGCTTAGTAAGACCACCTATTGTTTAGCTGCAGAAACAGATCTTGTAGCCCAGAAGTTCCAGCTGTAAGTAACATAAGGGTGACTTGTATTGGTTTGTGCCTGTTCACATGTGTGTGTGCTATTCTGAGGCTCTGAGCAACATATCAAAGTCCAGTGAGTTACCAAAAAGCATTGAAAATAGCTAAGGAATTATGACTCAATGATCTCAGTATAAAAGTGTCAGCTAATAATAATAACAGAAATAATAATAGTCAGTTGTTGTTTCAGTTGTTACTGTAACCATCCCCTAAGTGAGTGTGTGTGGCTGCGCAGAGGGCCGGTAATGTTTTCTCTCTGCGCCAACGAGCAGTCTGATGATGTATGCACCGTTCGCAGACCCGGGCAAGTACAACTTCAGCCCGCGCCTCTTCCGCCTGACGGCCTGCTCGGGGACCTTCGAGGCAGAGGAGCAGCTGAGTCCTGGTCGTGTGACGGGCAACATCATGGCCATGCCCTTCCTGCAGGACCACCTCTACTCCATGCCCCAGCCAGGTTGGCTTCCAAAATCCTGCTCACATACAGGCCAGCGGCCTTGAGCACAAGTAGGGGAAGGGAACACACTGGAGCTCACTGTCCTCCTCTCCCCAGCCCTCTTCCTGCTGGATAACCGCATGGAGGTGTACCTGTGGCAAGGCCCCCAGCCGGACGACACGGAGTGCACCGGCTCCGCCAAGATCCGCTGGGACAACGAGCGCAAGTGCGCCATGGAGACCGTGCTGCAGTACTGCAAAGGTGGGAGCGCAATGTTTACCTGCGTTAGCACACAAACGTGGGGACAGTGAGTGAACACAGGCACGTCTTGCTTAAGGTTACATCACCCTTTTCAAGCATGACGCACGCTGCTAGTGTAAAAAAAGACATTTGCCTTTTGTTTATTCATAGTGCGTGTTTGGCTGTTGACAGTTACTATATCTTGTGCCTTGTCAGACATGTGCTTGGCTTACAGTTTGTTAATTTGTTGACAGTTTACTAATTGGCTGGTGGTTTGCTGTTTGCGTGTGATGATTGCCTTTCAGAGAAGAACTCGAGACGCCCACCTCAGGCCTACCTCATCCTCGCTGGGGCCGAACCACTCACCTTCACCAACATCTTCCCCCGCTGGGAGAGAGACCCTAATATCAAACTGCAGGTGGGACATGCAAACAGTGGGGTGGGGTGGGGGGGGCACTCTGTGGGCTTACTCTTTCATTTGCTGATGGTGAAATGTAACTGGGTAGAATGTCTGTCAGTTGAATTTTTCTGACGACTTGACTTTGGGAAACGTGAAGAAGTGCAGATGATAGCAAAAGGGAAGACTGGCTCTTTACACCACATCAGTGGTTAGGTTCACATTCACTACATTGGAATTAAAGGAACAACCTAACAAATTCTTAGTAGCAGTTAAGTGAAATGGAGGGAAATGTTTTCAAAACACTCGAGGAAGGACATGAGGATGTTGTTTTTTAGTACAAATGCTTCTCCACACCCCATGTTACATGGACAGATGGTTCCCGATTCAAATGTTTGGATGTGGCTTTTTTCAGTTTCTCAGACTTGCACCAGGGTTTCTGCTAACTGAATAACAGGTATGTTAACACACCTGTTTAATAATCCAGAGAGGCACTGTGGCACTCTGGTTTTCTACAAAATTGCCAGCAGTCCAAACTGTTGTTTTATGGTCTGGAACCAAATAAGCAGGCTTCAAGAACAACATCAGCAAAAAAAAAGTATTAGTAAAAGTAGTATACTAGCAGTAATACCATACTTTCTGTTTTAGCACTGTAACATCAGGCACAAAAAAACAGCTCCAAAATAACCATAAGTAAAATTGTACCGAAAGGACTAGCAATTGTTTAAGAATAAATATTGCAATTTTAAGCTGTTATGTTTACACTTTTTTCAAAAACTAGGCCTAGCATACAGTAACATCCCAGAAGTGGACGACCTGAGCACAGCGCTGCATAATGTTCTCTCACGTATCATTTTCCTCAGTGCTGTGACGTTCCTGCTTGCGTAATTTGCAGAAACAGTGCCAAAAGAAACTGGTCCCACAGGGATTGGTTTCACAGCTGAACTTTGGAAATATGTTGTGTAAACACGGGGAATTGTGCTTGCTTTGTTGTGAGGAGGCGCCAATATTCTGGCAGTGTTTTAGTGTCACACAGCAGCCTAAAGCTACACGCCTGTTTGATATTGCAGAGTGTTAGAGGAAACAGCGAGCTGAGAGGTGTTGTGACAGTGCGAATACCTGTCTCAATGAACGCTTCTTGTGAAGAGAAGCTGATGAGATTCTGAACCTTTTCGCTAAATAATTGAACAGGCCTGTGCTCTTCTTGCAGTGCGAAGCAGCACGGAACAAGGTGGTCCTGGTGCAGGATGCCTTGGCCAGGCTCAGTAAGAACCAGTACTCAGTGGAGGAGCTCTTGGCCAAGCCGCTACCTGAGGGAGTTGACCCCCTCCACCTGGAGCTCTACCTGTCAGACCAGGACTTTCAGGTAAGCAACACCTTCCTGCTCTGGTATTTACCCATGCGGTCCAAACAGCAGCAAGGTCATCCTTAGGAAACTTGTATTAGATTGACTGACCTGACTAACAGTGGAACATTTAAAACACAATGGCTGTATAGTAATTTATACATTTTTATGTTGGTAACATTTCCAGGTTTTGTAACACATTCTGTACCATATCTTGAAAACTCCTGTTAAATTTCTTGATACGGGTGAGAAGTGGTGTCTAGCTCACAGTCATTTATTGCATTTATTGCAATATAGAAAAATCATTACGGAAAACACATTAAGGAACTTAATTGGATTTGTGAATGTCTTGCAGAAAGTTCTGGAGATGACGCGAGATGAATTCAACTCCCTTCCAAACTGGAAACAGATCAATCTGAAAAAAAGCAAAGGACTTTTTTAAAACCAAGAGGAACAAGTGGCCCTTTTCCTTATTTCTGTAAACAAGTATTTTGTAAACATTTTGCACTTTTATTGTATGTATTAATTTTAAGAAAGCTTATATTCTTGTAAAGTTGAAATGTACATCCTGTATGTAGTGACTGTTTGTGACGGTCCTGATGCTGTTGTCATGCAGCCCTGCATGTGGCTGTGAGTTTCAGCCAGACAGACCAAAACTACCACGAGCTACTGCACGTCCTCAAAGGATGATCCACCTTCCCAGATTTGTATTTTATTCTGTCCAAAGGGAACTGCCACACCAACACCAATTCCAGAGGTACACCATGTGCATCTATAAAACCTATATCTAAGTAATGAAAACTATAAAGTCATGTAATGCAAATATATATGGTAAATGTCTACGTTTTGCTTACATTAAAGTATTCGTGGAACAGTGCAGGAAAAAGCAAAAAAAAAGTGCTACCTTAATACAGGTTTGTAGTAGTAATGTTTCTGGGGTTTCATTCAGGCTCCCTGACTCTTGTTAACCATATTTCATTCGCACTAAAAGCTTCACAGATAAACTGCCTTTATAATCATAGATTTATACCAATGTTAGACATTTTGAGGTAAAGTACGTGTTTTTTCTTAAATAAATACTCTTTTTACAATAATTTGTACAATTTGAATTATTCACAGTAAAGTATCCCTGTTTATAAAATAAATGTCCAAAACTAAATTTCACTAAAAACTAAATAGTTCTTGAAAACATTACATCGCAGAACTGTATTGATTCAAGTGAAGTCTGTACATTCATTCTGAACGTTTTTGAATGCTGTAACTAAGTTGTTTTACAAAGAACTTTGTACAGCCGTCAGACAAATCAATCCATGACACATAATCTTGTTCATGATGTGCAGGCAGAATAACAAGCTACAATAATGGAATTTTGTTCAGAAAAAGATTTGGTAAGAATTACGGTCAGTGTCTGTTGTCCTAATCTTTTCTCCTTTTTTTCTTATCTTTTATTGGGCTGTTTATTTTACATATTAATAATGTCTTCATTAATCTGAATAGAGACTCTTTTTGATATTTAAATTATGCTTTTAAACTTAATTCTTTTTATATTGTGCATGTACTCTACATTACAATAGAAAATCATTATATTCTATTGAAATTTAAATATTTACATTAAAACATAAAACGTGTATCTCTAATTTACACATCCTGTTGAATGATTTAATCAGTCTATATTATGGCAGTGATGCATAGACATCTCCCTTTCCATGACCTCTGGTGTACTGATGGAAAGATCTGCAGATGCTGATGCAATGGTGCAGTAACACATCTGCATCCATCTGTCAGGATCAAAGAGTTGGACAAATCCCCCCCCTGCCCGTGCAACCCCCCCCCCGTGCTCTCCCCATACCATCCCACCTCAATTCATGTCTCCGCAGAAGCCCAGTAATTTGGTAGAATTATTTTCAGATCTGGAGCCTGGTATGTCTCTACAAATTCCACCCATTTTTGCAGCCATGCTGTCCACTGACAGATTGGCAGGGAGTACGTCAGTCTGACAGTGTTTGCTGCTGTCTTTGTGCTTGATTAGGAATGCGTGTACACTCAGGGAATTGCTCCTCAGCGGCAGAAAGGTGCAAGACTGTTACACCAAAAATGTTGTTGTTTTTCCTGTTCACACCACTTGTGTAACTTCAGAGTAGGTACTGCTAGCATAGTGCTACTGGTGATGATTTTTGAGGGGATACTCTGAGCCTGTAATGTTTTTAAAATTTTTTTATTCAAGGACTTGACTTGAACAGGCAGATTAAATCTTTATTTAACATTTAATTCTGACATTTTCTTGCATTTTAATGCAGAACTCGCCTTCAGCTGTCGTGCCATCCAATCACCTTAAATGTCATACATGTTTAATACACACTTGTATCCCAGTGGAAAATAATGCTGTTTCAGTACTAAAAAAGCAGTTTTGTTCAACATGTACAATTATAAATACAAATTTCTTTAACTGGTCTATTTACTGTATTGAGACACATACCCAGCAAAGACGACAGGCAGGGCAGGTGTGTGCCACACGTGATCCCTAGATGCACACGCGTGTTTCTCATGTGACTGGCTGTGTGGTAAAAGTACATTTGTCAATACGCATATTTTGGTAATCAGTACATTCTCTAATAATGAGAGCTTTCTGTTATAGCATGAGTGCTGTTGTAATAGAAGTTCTAAGTCTGTATGAAATTCATAAGTAGCAAAGGACTGTCTTTGACAAACAAAGTATTTTTTACAAACAGAACAAATGGGGATTATTTAAAGTTTGTGAGTGACTGGCTTTGTATGTCTTTTTCAAAATTTAGTACTTTAAGTAAAAAGACACATTTAGTATTTCATCATTCAGTTTAATCGCTGAAATGCATACACTGAAATTTCCAGCAGTTTTTACTGTGCAGTGTGTGTGTAAACACACAGTGCTCACAGAGTACCTTTGGGTGTCACCATTGTGCTTTTTTTTTTTTTTTTTTTTTAGATTTCTTTTTTTAATACATTAAAAAATATCGATCATGTTTAACAGCTACATCTCTATTGTATGTTATTAGTGAAAATTTAAGGCAAAAGACCAGCATCAATGTTTCACTCAGTCATCCATTTTACTTTCAGAAAGTGTTGGGACACAGCTCCAATATAGAAAATGATAATGTGGCAGAGAAACAGGACTGCTGGTTGGTGTAGTAAGTGGAAATCTGAGGCAGCACCTTTGTCATAATGCAAAAATTACTTCAAATTTTAACTTTGAAAATACTCAAAATGGTAAAAACAAGGCTGACTGCAAGAAAAAAAAAAACTAATAGATACATTTAAGCAAGGATTTAAAAATGCTAAGGTGTGCATGTCCACCAAAATAATGTGGACATGGAAGATGGCAGTGAACTGTGGTGAGGCAGCCCGGCACAAGGCATTCATCAGTTACAGGGACCAAAACGCAAAGTTTTCAAAGTTTTTGCAGTTTTCAAAAAAATCAGTCTGCTGTGCCTGTTTCATTTCGGGGAAAGATTCCGTGGACTGATGAGACTAAAATCAAGATGTTTCAGTGAGACTGGAAGGATACTGTGTGGAGAAGGAAGGGGACCGCTGTACAATCAGAAACACATTATCATGTGTGAAGTGTGGTGGAGGGAGGGTGATGGCGTGACTGTGTGGGGTAGACTCAGCATCTGGACACTTGCTGTTCATCACTCACATGGCTGTAGATCAGGGGTGGGCAAACACAAAATGTTCAAATAACATTAGCTAAACGTTTAGGGAATGTTATGAACATTTAGCTAACGTTATTTGAACGTTTTGTGTTTGCTGGGACGGTCCTGGAGGGCCGCCGCAGTGGGTGCGTGTTTTTGTTCCGGCCAATTAGTTCATTTTAATAGATAAAATTTAATTATTTATCAATTACATCATTACGTATCTTCACTCTTCTTGATCATCTGCATCTGTCTGTGCTTGGTTGTCTTAATTTATGGAGAAAACAAGTTACACAGAAGAAAGGTGCCAATGACAAAAAATGCTTAATCAGGAGCAGTGACTTAAGTAATTATTCACAAGAAATGGATAAAAATATATCGTAACTGTTAAACATTAAGTAGCAATATCAGTAAGTCTATGTGATGCTTTAAAAATTCTTAATAAAAACAAATAAAGTTTGGTGAGATTTTCTGGATTGACCCAGTAATGATATGAAAAATGTCAATAATGTTTAACTGACATTAAGGTTGAATTAAAAGCAGAAACTGACTGAAGCAAAAACCCGTGCCCACTGCGGCCCCCCAGGACCGTGACTGCCCACCCCTGCTGTAGATGGGGCCTCATGTGATGGATACACAGACCTACAGAAAGATATCAAGTGAACATATCTATGTGAGTAGTTAGAAACTAGCGGGCTGGGGGTTTGTCATAAAGGCTGACAATGACTCTAAGCACACAAAAGGAACACAGTCTAGATGTTGAGCCAACACTTTTTGCGAGCACTTTCACTTGCCTGAGTTTCCAACATAATAGTGATGCAAATTAAAATTTCAGTTACAGCCACTGGGTGTTTCTGATTAAATACTTTTCGTCTAATGCATATAGATAAGTAAATGATTACTGGTAATTTGTCCAAATGCAGAAGACACTGACTGAATAAAGTGTCCCAGGATTTTGTTACTACTCTGTAAAAGTGACCGAGTAAAAAAATACATTTTTTTTTTACAAAGCACATTTAAAAACAAAGTGTGAAAAAAGAAAAATAAGTTTGAGGTACATGAGGGAGAAGTGTATATACACATAAAGTGTAAATGCATGCATGGTTGGCTAGTGCTCCTCTTAACACATAAGCACCAGAACTGGACCTAGATGGCTGATTGCTCTTGGCAGTGTGTTTCCACCCCAGCCATACTGTGGTCCGGTTCTGAAGCAAGAGCTGCCTCCCTTAGCACGACCATGTGACCCTCGGCAGCATTCAGCGATTGGTCGATCCAGTCCATGCTTCCCGATATGTGGCAGGCGTTGCGAGTCACCAGCACTAAGTGGCTGACTGACAGCAGGAGGGCCGTGGCTCTGCAGGAATGACATTTAGCCACACATCCATAGAGACATGGTTACACTGCGCACCTTAGCTGTCTTCCATCATCACAATTTACTGTCAGGGTCATAACAGTGTTAAACCTTCAGGCAAATACACCCAATTTTTGAAGGAGGGCAAAATGAAGTATGTGAAATGTACTCTATTATAGCATCTCCTTCATGAATTACAGTTATTCTGTATTGCTGGAAAAAAATCTGTAGTATGTTTCCCAGAAGACAAGCTAATGGCCCATGCTGTAAAGCGACTATATAATACCTTGCATCTAGAAGTTTTGGATCCAGAGGGGGGTACATTGATCGCACAACATCATCCACTCTATAAAAATAGACATAAAATTTGCCTGAGACACTCAATATCAAACTTTGTCAAACTGTTTATACAGTTAAATTAGAAGCCCTACCTGGGGCTGATCCGCTTAGCCACAGTAATAATGTCACTGAGACTGGCAGGTGCTTTAACCTTCGCTCCTGAACCCATTGTCATGGCGACTAATTTCTCAGTCAGGGTATGACAGATCTGGCAGTGGATATGCAGATCATTGTTAAACCTCAGACAGAAGTTAATAGGGGTCATGTTCTTTTGGCAGAAAAAAAGTTGGTACATAAAAACGTATAATTTTACCTTTAAGATAGCAATACAATGAGACACCAAACCACTGAAAGAGATAACAGAACATTGCAGCATTTTAAGTCCCACATACTGTATCACTTTGTGATTACAGGCAATCCAATGGATGATGGCTTAATAGATAAAAGTCCTACTGTAATTAAACACTACTAAAGATTTAATCTAGTAACACAATGCCCCTTATTATAATTCTGCTTCTGAAGGCCATTATTAGTCATACAGAGGAAACTCATTATATGGAATAGATTCTAATGTGTGTCACAGAAATGTTTTGATTAACTTATGTAAAGTTAAGTCAAGAGTAACCCATTAATACTTCCATAAAGTAATCTGAGTGGTTAATTAACATAAAGAACATGTTTAAAAAAGCGTCATGATGCCATTATGCAGCTGCTGGACATACGAGGCGTCCTCAACCCAGTCTTCGTTCTCCAGAATGGCCTCTATGTGCGGGTTGGTGATGACCACGTCATTCAGCTCCAGGTCCGAGGGCTCGCTCTGGATCTCCATGGCACCAATGAGGTCCAGGGTGGGTCTAGAGTGTGGGAGTGAGGGAACACTGTGACACCACTGTGACCAGTCCTTACTGAGCTCTGCCTTCATATCCCCTTCACATGCTCACCACATGGACAAGCACACACAGCCTTTTTGGTGAGAAAGCTTTCTTCCAAATAACAATGTTTCCACAGCTGTGTTTCCCTGGGGCCAAGATGGGGGGTGGGGTACACATCGGCTCACGGTCTGTCCAGTCTCACAACTTCATATTCCCTTAATTCTGAAGCGCTGCCTACACTGTATAAAACCTTTCTGTATAACATTGGTGGAAATGAGGAAAATGCAGACACAGCATGAGATAAATTATATTGAATTGTATCTGAGTAGTGTTGTATTTTATTTTTTAGTTTGTTTCTGTACCTTTTGAAGTTGAGTGCTGGAAAGGCACCCTTTGCTTATTATTAATTATTATTATTATATCCCAAAACAATAACATTCATTTTATAAACTAATTTCTCGTATTCAACTTTCAATGCTGCATTCAGGCAATGAGTATAATTGTGTTCAGTCAGCTGTGTGTCTTTTTTCCTGAGTGTTACATTGGGCCTGTTTATTTAGGAAAGCAGGTGCACACATGCGCGCGCGCACACACACACGAGAAGGGAGTAGCCTGTAATGGAGGAGAGCGAGTTTAAACACCCACGAGCTGCGACTGAGCCACCCCAACCACTGAAATAGCTCATATAAAACCGAACATCATTGCTCAGCTGAAGACGTAACCAGTGTGACTGCCAAGACTCGGTGAAAAATCATCTTTGCAGAGGCTGCTTTAAGATGTCAATACAGAGCTGCTCATATCCACACCGATTTTATTTTCACAGCCAGGTGAACTACGTATAGCTGAAGCAGCAAACAAACATGTTATTGGACCAAGCAGATGCACTTGGTGACTATTAAATATTTCACTGACAAGTCTTTGCATTTCTTTTTCAGCCACCCATACAGGATTGTCAGCAGAACTCAAAATCAGCAATTGATACAACTTTAGAAGAGCCGATTAAAAATTTTAGATGCAACAAATCATTTGAAGATTTTGAATTTGAGGAGGTCTGCAGTGTTTTTTTCACTGTATGTGGAAAGGCGCTCTGACAAAGTGCGTTTTGTGTTCATGACTCTTGACAACAAGTTTTCTGACTATGAGGCATTGTGCTCAAGGACTCAGTTCAATTATCTTTGTTGTTATTTAAGCGTTTCCATTAAGCTGAAACCCAACTTATTGGGTACAAACAGATCAAGCTCAGTGAGAGCTGTCAGTGACAACAAGCATATTCTTTCTTCAGCAACCCATTTCAAGCAATTACTGGTGCTGAACTGTGCAAACACTCAAACCACAAGGGGTTTGCCTTGTTTATTCTGTTAAAACCTGGAACCCTTCATTACAAGCACAAACATATGGTGACTTATAAGCATAATTATAAGAAATATTTACCTCTTTATATTATAATGTACTGCAAATACATAAACTACTCCAAAGATAGCATTGCTCAAAGGGTAATTGGCGATTAGCAAATACAAATTTCAATCTCTATTACAAGTATTTATAAAACGTTCTGATTTAAAGTGTCAAAACTATATACAACACAAGGTTTATAAAATCACATCTTTGGTTAGCGATCATTCCAGTCTCCAATTGTGATTCTCTGTTCTATGCAAAGTTTATTGAAACAGAAGCGGTTCTCGTTATTGGCAACTCAATTGTTAGGAATGTGGGAATTCCTAGCCATCACAAAACAGCAGTGTCTGTAAAATGCCTCCCTGGGGCCAGAGGTTCTGACACAGAGGCAAAATTGGTGCCAACCTCCAGCAGTGAGGTGTCCACTTTGGTTGTTCACACTGGAACTAATGACATTAACTTCCAACAATCCAAGGTGAGCTTCATTTCTATGTGCTCAAAGGCACAAACAAAATGTTGGATTAACTGTGGACTAGAGGTGATGTAACCTATAACAGCCTACTCTCATTAAACTGCTGATTAGAGACACGGTGTACATCTAGAAGCACAGCCGTTGTAAATAACTGGGACCTTTTGTAGGAAAGGTCTGGCTTTTATAAAGGAGGTGGTCTTCATTCTAACTGGAGAGGATCATATATGTTTTCCCAAAACATGGCAGTAAACTTGCCAAAGTGACTATTTAGATTATCACTCAGGCCTTAGTCCTGTGATCTTAAACTGTTGGCTGGAATTTACCCAACTCAACATTTTTTTGGTGCCAGTTTCACTATTGTACACCATCTCCTAAAATATACAACTGCTCAGTTAGATCTGTCTCATAACAGAGATAATGAAGTTAGTCTTATTATACCTGCACCTG
Organism: Chitala chitala; assembly: GCA_025773905.1. Classification (NCBI taxonomy): domain Eukaryota; kingdom Metazoa; phylum Chordata; class Actinopteri; order Osteoglossiformes; family Notopteridae; genus Chitala; species Chitala chitala. The sequence continues at coordinate 31,933 of JABJVR010038263.1, forward strand.
CATTCTGATGCCCATTTAGGTGACTTTCTATCTAATTTGGTGATTTTCTATATAATGTCAATTTAATAATCATATTGACACAGAGGCAGATGCATTCAGTAAGAGATTCCTGTCTCTATTTGACTCTGTATGAATCAGAACCAACTGACATGGATGGGACTACATTAGATTTAATTATAACCCATGGAATTGATATTACTCATTTATTAGTGTGACCTTTCAGTTATTCTTGTTTTGTTGGTTCTTGATCAGTTTTGAGATTAGACATCCCCATCTACACTTGAAAGAAAAGGTTATCATGACCTGCCACCTAAAGAAAGATACATAAAAAATACAGATGCTATCAGGACCATGGTTTTCACTGATGTGTGCATGTATTAATGAAATTACACATAACTAAAATGCAGTGGTTGGCCAGCTTTTAAGTGATGTAGCTGCACTAAAATCTAAAGTGGTTAGAGCCACCAGACATTCTCTGCAGTAAATATACGCAGACTCTGAAACAGTAATGCTGTAACTTAGCATGGAAGTGGAAGAGGATACAGATTTTCTCTCCCTGTTCTCTATAGAGGTGATGTGACCTACAGTAGGTTGCTCTCACTAAACCGCTGGTTAGAGACATGGTGTGC
>JABJVR010038294.1:0-32547 GCA_025773905.1 Chitala chitala
CTCTTCTCCACCCACTCCATCCTGCCTGTACTCTCTTCTTCACTTCTCTACTACACTCCCCATTACTTTGAACAGTTAACCCTAAATATTTAAACTTGGGTACTGTTTATTAATTATAATTATGAAATATTTTCAGTTTGAGTGAAATATGATACAAAAATATTATACCCCTTTTTCTATGTATGTGTGTATAAAGTATATACCTGTAAATATATTAAAAGTCTGCCTGCGTATCTTTTCAATACTGAAGGTTTTTCTTCATATATCAGTGACAAAACAATATAATCACTGTTCTCAATTTAATATTTAAGGTCATTTTCCATACAAAACAGGACATAAAACATTTTTACACATTTTAAATTACTGGCATATTTTAGATAAAAATTCATACAAATAAAGCAAAATGAACAAACCACACATTATATTAAGGCATAGATCCATACTTTCAAAGCTTAAGCAGTTTGAGGCTTTTGTTGATAAAATCTTGCTACTGCCTTGCTGTGCACTTCAAACATGTGACTTGCCTTATGTTGTGTTGAGATGAAACTGCCCTCCCACCCCCTAGAAACACACACTCTGAAAAGCATGTTCACTGCTTCATAGTGCCAGTGGAAATATACAGTCCCACAGGGCCATTTTATACTCTGATGGCTTTCACAGTAAACTCATCCTCAAACTACAGAATTTCTTTCACCGTGGCAAAAGATATGAACGGCTTTTCTTTTTTCATCTTTTTTTCCTCCCCACATAGTGTATTAAGAGAAGTACTGGAAAACACACTGAGGATTTCCATTGCTTTTGCCAGGGCATTTATTATTCTTTAAGCTGACCATTTTGGAACAGTGGAAGGAATGTCAATCACATGGCCTTTTTGCACAAGATTTAAATACACATGGATGTGTCGATGCATAAATGTGAGTATCTATCAAACTCACAGAAACAGCATGCCAAGTGTCTGTGTTCAATCCAAAAAAAACTGCTCGACTGGAACACAGACAGTCAGACATATCAAACACTGTGCATTCTCATGCATGTAACTCCTATGAGCTCCTCAGGGGAGTTTAACTGAGAACTTTCACTACTGATACACTGTAAGGATTAACACGAGGATTACAATTAGGGATGTAAAACAGGGGAGCTCAGATTAGAAACTCTTAACTCCCATTGATCTTTATGAGATCTTAAACCCTGTGAAAGCCATTAAAGACCTAATGTATGTGCATGTGTGTGTGTGTGTGTGTGTGTGTGTGTGTGTGTGTGTGTGTGTGTGGCTAGGGTGCCTGTCTTGTTCCTTAGTTCTTATAAAGTCAGAATGTCAAGCCTGTGTGACCCTGCTGCTGAGTGGGATGCTGCAAGATCTGTAGGGACTGCTCACCTTTGACTTGGCACAGTTTACCTTCTCTTGTGCCTCTCACCAAACACACAGAAATATGAGGGGATGCTGAAGCAACACACAGCCATGCTAATGGATGACTTTATGTCCAAAAACCGCTTTGAATGTGTTTAGTGCTGAGCTGGATAGCTTACACTGTCAAACTACTCCTGTAAAAGTCTGCATTTTTCCATAAACCAGTGATGTCATGTCCAAAGCCTGCCGTTTCGGCCATGTGAGAAAATGCAGCTGAGCACAGTGTAAAATCACAGCCTTTCTAAATGTATGATCTGTTTCCATTTAATTGAACTTAATGGTGACTGTTAATGCAACCACTGTATTCTATGTATCACATGGAAATGCAAGATGTACATTCCAATGCTGTTTGTGGCACTAAATGCACGTAGGCTGTCACAAATGGGGTTTGGTGGTTTTCGGGACTGTTAAAACAGTTTACAGTGTCTATAATGGGAGTGGACCATGTCACACAGACTAAACACATAATTGAAACATAGATTTAGACTTACTGATTTACTTACTGACACTTATTATTAGTAAAGATTTTTGTAATGTGCCTGTAAAGTGTCAAAGTCCTATTCCCTTCCTTGATTGTCCTCTCTTAGTAAGTTATGTATCTGGCAGGACATGTGGCAGAAGCACAGAATGTAGGTTCTTCTAAAACTGTTGATGTGACTGAATGCATTTCATTTGGAAAACTAGTAAATTAGCTAGTAAAAGTGGGAAAGCATGATCTTTTAGGTAAAATCACTTAAGGCCTCAAAAACCAATTCTGTCATTATATGTTCAGAGTTATTACACTAGGTGCTTAGAAATATTTATTGAAAACAAAGTTACTTTTTAAAGGTGTAATAAGTTTACTGGAGCACTTCATGTTACGGTCATTACCAAGAATCCTGTCCTGTGGCAGTTCTGTGACATGAGCTCCAATGTTCTGCTGGCTGGATATCCAGAGGCTTAGGACCCTGTTACATGAGCTCCAATGGATCCTGTTATATGATTTAAAGTCAGATTCAAACTTTTTAAATCCTAGATAAGCAATTCTATTTACCAGAATTCCAGTAGGTCCTGTTACATGAGCTCCAGTAGGTCTTGTTACATGAGCTCCAGTAGGTCCTGTTACAAGAGCTCCAGTGTGTCCTGTTACATGAGCTCCAGTGTGTCCTGTTACATGAGCTCCAGTAGGTCCTGTTACAAGAGCTCCAGTGTGTCCTGTTACATGAGCTCCAGTGTGTCCTGTTACATGAGCTCCAGTAGGTCCTGTTACATGAGCTCCAGTGGGTCCTGTTACATGAGCTCCAGTGAACTGCTGCCTGGACATGCTCCACTGGGATCAATGAGACCTGTGGAGCCTTCAGGCCCGGTGAACACTGCATTAATATAGCTGAGGCATCAAGTGACTTTGGGAAGAAAATCTGTTTTCCAGTTAATGGCTATTTAAGGGACCATATTCATGGAGCATATGCCAGTGCAGATAAATGTAGTTGCATACATACAGTATATTCACAAGTATATGGACAATTATGTCTATAAAGAATAAAATGCATACACACCTCAGCGGATCTCCATAGCACTATCGTTCACTACGAAATGTAGAGTATACGTAAAATAAAGAAATGATGTTTCCCAAATGATCTGTAGCTGCAGACTTTGGCTTGAAAGATTAGGAAATGGAAATGGGGCTCTAAATGAGAGAACATCTGCTGCAGAAACACATAAACTGTGTGGAAGCCATAGCGGCGTACGCGTAAAATGTGCTGCCTTAGTTACAGTGTCCCAGGGAAAGACAGTTTCTGGTAGAGTTAAACTTTGCCCTGCAGGGTGATGTTCAACTTGAGAGATTGAGTATATGTGCAAGGTAGAGGCCTTCACCAGGACAGTGTAACTGACTTTCTTAAGCATATCTTTACTCTTTGTTTGTTGATTCTTCTTTGTGTTTCCGAAACATTTGTTTCACATGAATGCCTTAATGTAGCCACTCTGGACTGTGTATTTCTATGCTGGTCTGCTTACCTAGTTCTATGTATCTTTGTCAAGCCCTATTCCTCATTGAAATAATTTCCTGTAGCAGCCTATTTAAATGCCAGTTTTGTGGGGTTGGTTTTTTTAGGGTGTTTTTTGCTGTCTGACTGCTTGGATTTTGATTTTGGATCACTCACTGAAACTGTTAAACTGAGTAAAGAACATTATGCTTATCAAAGAAGTTGGTTTTTTGCGTTTTGTGCTCATCATTTGGCAGCCTGTGGTTCAATGGATAGAACATCAGGGTGGGATGTGAAAGTCTCCGGGTTTAAATCCCAGCACAGCCAGGTGTGTCCTTGAGCAAGACGTTCAGTGCTAGCTCCCCAGGCACTGCATGTGGCTGGTGGCCCACTGCTCCCCTCAGGGGATGGGTTAAAGGCAGAGAAGTAACGTCCCTCTTGAATTAATAAAAGTACAATAAACTAATAAAGTTGTGGTGCACTAGCACTTTCTGTTTTCCACCTGACCATTGCAGTAAACAGTTCCACAGTTGGCTGGTGTCCACTGTACACAAGCGAGCATTCAGACCTGAATGTCTGTGAGGTGTGCAACTTCTAAATGTCACTGAGCTGAAAGATTGTTACATTGATCCATGCAGACAATCCACTGTCCTACTCAACACCTCTTCTGCTCTTGGTTTGAACTTGATACAAATCCAAGCCAGTGAATGCAAGTAACTTGTGTGGTTGGTGTTTGTAACCACAAATAATTAATCACTATTAGTGTATGTCTATGGAAACTGCCTAATTAAAAGCACAGCTTGCACCTCCCTTTTGTGGTAATTGCTTCTTTGGGACTGTAATTGATATTTGCCACTCAAAATACACCCTGAACCATGCAGACCACAACCTCAAAACGCCCTGTTTCTATTGAGTATGAATAGGACATTTTGGTGACTAACTCTAGTGTGGTTTTATCCAAAACAGAAAAAATTATACATAGACAACGGAACACAAAAACACTTCTAAATCAGAGCTTTCATGCAGCTCAGGAAAATAACTTAATTGGTTTAAACAATTCAGAGCTTGTATTTTACATGGCTGACTTAATTGCTGGACATAGCAAACCTGCCCTCCCTTTTCACTGTGTATTAGTGGCCGCATTCAAAATTAATCACACTATTTAAAGCTGACTGGGACAACATTTTATGTGATATTAGAGGCACAACCAGAAAAAGTGAAAAAGCATTTGTGTATGGAGACTGTCTTGTTCTGTAGATGCAATCAGGCCTGTTAATTACCCTCTCAGTGCAGCTTCCACTAAATCGTTTGTATCTATTTGTCATCTCTGTACGTGTTGTAGCAGATTAAGTTCCAGGTTGTTTTGCGGCTGAGGGTTTGGGCCAGATGGAGGTGAACCTGACCCAAAAACGTCAGCAGCGATGCTGTTTTCATAAAACATATTAATGTTCCTAAAATGTTTACAAAAGAAAAAGCAAGAACCATCCATTAATGCCCCCATTAATCATCTTCACAGCTGGACAGTGAGCAGGAGATCTTGTCGAAACTGGAGATTACCAAGAGCCTGGAGCTCAAAGCACGAATCCTTTCTCCAGTTGAACGCCAGCACAAGGTCTTCACGTACTATGGCCAAAATTCAAACCACCCAAAAAACCATAAGCTCTTATGAAATGTTTCCATTGATTTAGAGTTTCTGTGATTCTGGAAAAAGAATGAATGTGTGTGGTTCAGAACAGGGAATGGCACTGAGTTTATTCCTTCTGACCCATAGGACACACTGAAAGCTGATGCATGGTTGCTCTAAATGTACAGAACACACTTCATGACCTCTGTAGTGTCTACAAATGCTTGTTTGTCAACAGCTTAAACATATGAACCTGTACTCTGAATCAAGTCAGCCCTGGCCATAGGCCATACAGGCAAATGCTAGGGGTGCCGTCCATAGGGGCACCACTACAACGGTTGTAGTGAAATAGCTTGCAATGTAAAGGGCACCAGCTAAAATCTTGCCTAGAACACCAAATTGGTCAGAGTCAGCTCTGTACTGAATGCTGTAAAATTAGTGGCCTTTATCATGGCACATACCTATACCATCCATCCATCCATCCATCCATCCATTTTCTGCCGCTTATCCGGGGCCGGGTTGCAGGGGCAGCAGTCTAAGAAGCGACCTCCAGACTTCCCTCTCCCCCGACACCTCCTCCAGCTCTTCCGGGGGTACGCCGAGGCGTTCCCAGGACAGTCGGGAGACGTAGTCCCTCCAACATGTTCTGGGTCTTCCCCGGGGTCTCTTCCTGATGGGACATGTCCGGAACACTTCCCCAGGGAGGCATCTGAAACAGATGCCCAAGCCACCTCAACTGGTTCCTCTCAATGTGGAGGAGCAGCGGCTCTACTCCAAACTCATCCCTGGTGACAGAGCTCCTCACCCTATCTCTAAGGGTGCGCCCGGCCACCCTGCGAAGGAAACTCATTTCAGCAGCTTGTATCCGAGACCTCATTCTTTCGGTCATGACCCAAAGCTTGTGACCATAGGTGAGAGTAGGAACATAGATTGACCGGTAAATTGAGAGCTTTGCCTTTATGCTCAGCTCCTCCTTCACCACAACAAGCCTGTACATTGACCGCATTGCTGCTGCCGCTGCACCGATCCGTCTGTCAATCTCCGCTCCATCCTTCCCTCATTCATGAACAAGGTCCCAAGATACTTAAATTCCTCCACTTGAGGCAGGATCTCTCCTCCAACCTGCAGATGGCAAACCACCTTTTCTCGGTCATACTTATACCACATACATAAACATATCAGCATCAGTTTAAAAAAAAAAAAAGGGCAAATGTTTTGTCCATTGTGGCACCATTGTCCCTTTCAGAATTTTTACATCCTCACACTCCCTGTAGGACACTCAGATCATCTAACCAGCTGCTCTTGTCTGTTTTCAGGTCGATGCTGAAGGTAAAAGGTGATCATGCTTTCGCGGTTTTTGCACCAAAGCTCTGGAACAGCTTACCCCCGTAAATCAGGGCCGTGTCTACATTCGAAATTTTTAAGTCCAGGCTCAAATGGCCCATTTTTTTCTCACTGGCTTTCACTTCTAGCGGAGTCATCCAGTGTCACTTTATTTTACATTATTTTTTCATCTCATTTTTACTTATTTTAATTAGTTTAAATTTTTATACTTTATTTAATCTGCTCTGTGTCCTGTGATTCTCTGTTATTTGTGGTTGTTTGTTAATGTAATACTGTACAGCGCTTTGGCTAACTCCTGTTGTTCTTAAATGTGCTTTAAATAAACCTGACTTGACTTGACTTGAATGTATATCACCTCCATCTGTATATAATTACAATCAGCATATGATTGTCGTTGTTGAGCTACTGTGTTGTAGCTTGTGTTGAATATTGTTGTTTGGATTCTAAATTTTCTTATGTTAAAGTACACATCCTGTCTTACTTTAAAAAAGATCCTTGCCACAATTACCACTCTGTTCATATGGATGCATAAAGCAATGCCTGTTTTTACCGAATATAACCACAACTCATTACATGTACATACACTATGTATAAAGGGTTTTCAATACTAGTTAATTAATGCCATTCAAGCGTTCAGAATGTAATACTGTAGGGTTTGGTTGTCTTTCAGCAAAAAAACAAAACGGCAATTATTAAAAGCACATGTGAGAAAAATGCACTTGCTTAATGAAGTTGTATTTGCCTTGTAAAACATCTGACTTCTGCAAGTTTCTCCTTCGATCAAAAGCCAAAGTTATTCACTAACTTGTTTAAAATTTCAAGAGATGGGAGTAATTATAAAAGTAAAACTGGGTGGGAGAGCTTAGTGATTAAAACATGTACCAGGTATCTGCTCTGACTAAACCATGTTGGGTTTATGGGACTATCTGATGTATATTGATGCAAGCTGTTAAATGGCTGCATCTAAAGTCAGGATCACACAGGATGATGTTTCACCAGACTTCGTAATCGTACTGTAGTTAGTAATGATCGACACTTCAAATGCATATCTGCAGCTTCAAAAATGTCCTTTTGTTTATTTGATTATGTCAATCACACCGAGTAATATAAGTAGTGTTCTTTTATAAATAAATTAGGGAAATGATAATTTATAACAGTCATGCATGGAGACAAATTCACTTTACTTACAGGATTTAGAATAGAACCTTTCTTTTGGGACGGAGGAACAGGATGGGGTGTCTGACCTGCGTATTTTTTGTAGAGTCTCACTTTGCCGTCAGAAATATCTTGTCATCGGCTTCTGGTCTGGTCTGGTCCTGTATAAGTCTGGCAGCAGGCGGCTTGGGAGGAACAGAATCTTTTTCATCTCAAACATTCACAAATAAACGTGAAGCCGTAACAGTGAAGCCAGCAGAATCTGGGGCAAGATAAACTGTGTGTGAGAGGGAAAGGTGAACTGGCACTCTGACTCGGGGTCATGGTTTACTTAGCATGGCATTCCACACGGCCGCTATATACGGAGAGCAGAGGCAACCCCTGATCATGTCCACCATCTGTGGGACACAGCAAGGGGCGTAATCCCCCAGGACATTCTGCTGGAAAATGCACGTTAAGTGTGCTGAGGGGACAGTGAGCAGGAACGGACTCATGCACTGATCCTGAACCACCACGAGAACCTAGGAACCCATCCTGCTATGGCTTCTCATAGCAGCGTTATCTGGCTCACAGCTGCTGCACACAGACAGTGAAAGCAGACAAGTTCAACACAAGATGTCATACAGAAGTTATTTTATCAGACTTACAATGTGGTGTTACACAAAAAAACATAAATTACATTTCTGTTGCAAGAAGGGCTTTTTCTTAAAAAAACTAAGAGTCAGCTGATCAGATGAAATCAATGGGTTGCAATCCTCTGGGAACTGTGGACCAAAACAAATTATTAAATAAAAACATGCAAAGGGAAACACATTATTTACTCGACAATGCTGTTTTAAATTTAAATATGCCTAAGTAAATTTCCTACTTAGTCTAAATCGTTTGCCTTAAGGGAGAGGTTAACAGACAAGCTAAGCAGATATAATGTTTCCGAAAATAAAATACTGTATTAAATGTGGTTCTATATCTGAGGTGTTTGCCTCTTTAGTGACACGAGGAGAATGTTCCTTGGCGGTTTCGCCTTGCTTTCAGACCTGAACCTTCTGTACTTGGCGTCTGCCCCGTCAGTAATGGCAGTATCGTGGAAGCGGCAGATGACTTGTACAAACAACTATGCATCCACGCAGCACTCCTGCATGTGATTACAGCAGCCTCCTCTGCGCTTTATGTTCCTCAGCTGCACACTGACAGCTGTCAGTGCACCACAAATATGCCGGCCATTTTGGCGCATTTTGAAGAAAGTCCAGAATTACAGCTCATCTATTTAATTTGTAGTTCTCACCCTCGTTCTTAACCTCCAGCTTTGTGTGGGGGGCGAAATACATTCGTTTTTGAGAAAATCACAGACTGTGTGGATAACCTTTAATGGACTTGATTGCAATGTATATTTGCAGGGTCTCTGTTAACGGATCTTGTCCAATGTTGCATCTCGGCAGAGTCGACTCCATATTCATTAATGGTACACATGTTCCTGGTCTTAATCCACAGCAGAAGGATATTTATTGTGATTGCTGATTTAACACCTGGAACAACAGGTGGTGGATGACACCTCTTACCCAAACTTAGGATGTCATTTGGCTCTTGGGGCTTAAAGCTTGGACACTATAATACTCATGCTGCAGCCCCGGCAAAAAAATATCTTTCTTTCCTTTTTGAGGCCCATTGTGAGATATATGGCACTCCTGGGCTTGCAGTTCACTTTCAGCTGAAGCAGAAGCAACCCTGCCCATGGAGTTAGGAGCCATGCACATGGAGCCTGGAGCCAAACACATGGAGTTAGGAGCCATGCACATGAAGTTAGGAGCCAAACACATGGAGTTAGGAGCCATGCACATGGAGCCTGGAGCCAAACACATGGAGTTAGGAGCCATGCACATGAGGTTAGAAGCCAAACACATGGAGTTAGGGACCAAACACATGGAGTTAGCTGCCATACATGTGGAGTTAGGAGCCATGCACATGGAGTTGGGTGACTCAGCTTTATAGTAACATTCTACACCAGGGAAAATAATATTCTAATATTTGTAGAACAGCACAAGCTTACTAATTTTAAAATATCCTCTCCATACACATTACATAATATGCATCAATGAACTCTTCCGTTACTGTTTAACTTTGTCATAAACACAACAGACTAAGTAGATAAAAATATTTATCCTGTTGATATTAAAATATCATTTTGCTATGAGCCTACACAAAGTACCATATGCAATGAAGGCAAATGTTTAAAAGTGAGAGTAATGCTCATGAAATGTTACATAATGTTGAAAAGGGATAACACACACACGCGCACACACATACACACACACACACAGGTTGTTGTGTTGTGTTACCTCAGCTAGATTTAAATTCTAAAAGTCAGTGTATTTGAATTAGCTACAAATTCCAGTCTAAGGAGAGAAAAGATAAAAATTGCCCTTCAAAATCAAGGTCAAGTTATTGATGTTATTAAACACTATTTCGTTTTATGTTCATACAACACTGAAGGGAGATGCCTTCCAATAATATGGTTTTTTCTCATTAACCATTCTGGTTATATGTCAAACCATGGTATCCATCACCAAAATGGAGCCAAAACACTTTGCACCCCAACTGTATTCTGTCACATGTTTATTGATGCCAAACACTTGTTCAATAAATGCTCTTCTGGCCAGTTGATATGGTACTGACATTCCTGGTGATGCTATTGTTATTTTTCCCACATGCAGTTTTACACAGAAAGTGAAGAGAATGATAGGAAGGCAGGACTGAACTGGAGTCTGAATCTCACACACTTACATCATAGAATGTCAGCAGACCTTTAAATGCCTGTTTGTGAGTTTGAGTCAGCTACACATTTGCATTCAGATAGTGAACTGGCCTACATTTACAAATGATTTGTTTTTTCTTCTTGCAAAAAAACACCCTGTAACTAATCCCTATTTAATTCTACCTTATAAAATGAGGTTTTAAGCAACATTTGCATTTGTTTAAACCACTTTGTTGTTGCATGGTTAATAATAAAAAAAAATCACAATGACTGTCTGCTTTTCTTAAACCTAAAGTGGATCCAGAAACAGAAGAGGAACCTTAAGAAACAGGGCAGAATGTTGCAGCAGAAGAATGGAAACATTGACAGTCAGTAAAACCACTTCAATTCCAAGAATGGCCTGGTAAGTGTAGGGCACATGTGGATACAGGCACACATCAATCACTGTAAAAACATATACTACGCACTCTTATCATTCAACATATAAAATTACATCTGAAAAACATAGCAAATGTTATTAGGTAGATTTGGTAATGAAGATTTTTTATTATTTAGTTCATTTTTCCAGTTTTGGCTTCTTGCTTGCAAATGTTTGTCTAGTTAATTCAGTTTCAGTTGCTTGTGCTTTACTTGAATGACGTGTGACAATTGCTACACTTAATCGGGTGCACTTTGATGATAGGACAGCACTTACTGTTAGTAGATTCTCTAATACTGATTGACCTCATTTGTGACATGCATGTGTACTAATATCCTTGTAAGTCACTTTGGACAAAGGTGTCTGCTAAATGAATAAAATGTAAAATGTAAATGTAAAAAAATCAAGCTTTACCTATGATGTGTTTTAGGGTTTTTCTCATTTATTTATTACAATAATTAAATCCTATTTAAATCAACTATGGATAACTATATAAAAGCTGAAGAATGTACTAATTTTAGACAAAAACAATGTGCAGGTTTATTATTGAATTAAATGTAATATTAAAGTTCTGTTATGATATTGTAAGGTGAAACGTGTAAATATTTTAATTAATTTCAAACTTTCAATTGATAACATTAAGAAAACAGATCAAGATGTACAAAAACCTATTCTACATATTGGTTTAAATTCAAAAATGAAAATAAGAGGGTGTACATAATGGTGTTGCTTTAGACCTTCAGATGTAAAAGAGGACACGAAGTACAAGTGAATTGGCAACACTATCGTTAATTTGTGTAGTGTGTGTGTGTGTGTGTGTGTGTGTGTGAATTCTCTTTCTATGATTGGTTAGCACCCTGTCCCTCCCCTGGGCCCTGTTTGGAAAACACATTTGTTTAGTTCCACCTTACCTCTGTTATTGTGGCTTTAATGTAAAGACAGTTTAATACTGACCTCAGTACTATTACCCCATAACTCTAGGGTGTGACCTTTTCCCAGTTGATCTATGAGTGAAGATTTGCTGGTTTGGATATTCTGTGGCATAGCTGTAGGCCTGGTTTTCTAAAGCTGAAGGACAGGTTGTGCCTCTAACCTGCCTTTACACCCTGCGCTTCCTCTCACGGGCTCAGAACGACCATTACCACAAAGGGCTGGTGAGGAGAGATGGGTTAGGTCCATTCACATGGCCTCTGTTTCAACTCTTGCGCGACTTTCTTGAGGTACGAATGCCCCCTACTGGCAGATAAACAAAACCTCCCCATATTTTCTCTTGACAAAAGCCAATTTGCTAACCTTAACCTTTGTGTTATATGTATGGAAAGTTTCCTCTCCTCCCTGTATGCCACTAATCCACATTGTTTTTGCTCCATCTCTACTTTTTAGTGTTTATTTAAAGCACAGGTTCACTTCTTCATTGATTACTTGGTCCACAGAGATAATAAAATACTTCGATTCTAATGCTGGCGTTTACCTTGCAGTCTTTTGCAGGAAATTTTTGCAATGGAAGAGACAAATGAATGAGATTCTGGAAAAATTATGCTGTATAAAATTAAACACACGTTGCTTGAGGTAATACGATATTCGTGTCTGAATTTGTTTTGACATTTGGCGTCGTGCTCTCTTTTTCCTTGGTTCGTTTATTTTTTTATATATTACAAGTAAAATTTGCACTTGCTCAGAGATGCTTCAATTTTATGACCACTGCTAATATATTTCAAAATGTATTCTTATTATATTAGCTTCTTTATTTGTCATTTTTTATGCAGCACCCATAAAAAACTAAATGTTTCATAACTCCACCATTTAAAATTCAGTGCATAAAAATATAAACCAGCGTATTAGCTAAAACAGCAGCATTTTAACTTCATCCCAGATTATCTGTGGTCTCAAACCCAAGTATATGTTCACAGAAATCACCTGAAATCAGAAAAACACACAAATGAGGGTGTTCAAACACTGAGGATTCTACTGATTCTATGTCCGATTTGAAGAGGAGATGTGGCTCTGTTAGACTGCAGTAATTCAGCCATATGAATGCATTTGTAGGTTACTTTCCAGACTCCAGTATGAAGCGTTATAGTTTTATTAAATTTACAAAATGGTTTGAGAGAATATCATAAGACAAAAAGAATATGCTACACATCAGAGCAGCAATTTACAGTTGAATGAAGCTACTATCAACTGAGCTGACAGTAAAGATTTAAGATACAGTTTCAGGTGTTTTTGAGGCTGTCCGGTACAAAAAAACCACACACATCAACAATTAAAGACTATATTCACAGTTTGCTGAGTTAGCACATTTTAAAGCCACCACTTTTTGTCACATATTGTCCCAAATACCTTGAGCTGACAATTTTACATTGATTTTGCAGAAAGGACAGTAGTAAATAGTTAAAAACAATATTTACCGGCATCTGCATAACATTATAATGACCACAACTTAGGAATTCAAGGCTAACATAGTTACTGACGATACAATTCCAGTTAACAATGACAACACTAATGTTTTCAATTCACCAAACATTGAATCAAACCATCCAGACAGAGAGGTGTCCACTCCAGCATTCTCTGCAAGTTCTTTTCAAAGAGACTTCATGTATGACAGGGCTCTGGTGACTGAGCCAGTGTGCTGTGTTGTTAGGAATAAAAGTACAGCAAGAATCTCCAAACATTTGACATACACCTCCCTTTTCAGCTACTAACATGTCCAAGGCCATCCGATTCTGCCAGGACATAAGAAATGCTGCGGAAGTTGTTCTGCCATGCCTGATAGGGCATCATGGGTAAAATTTATGAACTGTTGTTGATTTTAGTAAATGCAAATAATCCAGTCACCATTTTTGTTTATTGTACACCACCAACATAGGGTAGAATCAAATCCTGCTACTATCTGGTTTCTAGCCTTGAATTACTCTAGTATACCTCTTGGGACCCCCATGGTATCAATGTATACTTGACTTGATCAAAACTGCCAAAGGGGCTATCTCTCCTTCGCCGTCGCTTTGTCTCAGGCTTTAAGGCCGCTGGTACTGAGGCAATCTGTACCAGAACAATAAGCATTACCCGCGTACATAATCCATTCTGGGATGTGTACAAATATTTCCCTTCTCACACCCATTATACACATCCAGAACCCCCCTTAACATTAAACACTGAAATTAGCACATATTTTCCCCTGGTTTACCAATACCATACAATCAAGTGCAGTTTTCCGAGGTGAAAGAAATAGGCCACACAACAAAGTCATTCCTTCCTTTTGAGCAAACCACGCAGTTATCTGCCCTCAATGATCTAACAGCATATGTAACATAGTGCAACCACAGGTTGTCCTTCGGAAAATAAGCGTGCCCTCGATGCAGAACACAGAGTTCAGCTGGTTAATTACACCTCTGTGATGGGAGAATAACAATGTACTTATGATCTGTTCTGTAAGTGAATTATGACTGTCTGTGTAGCCCAGTGAAACTGGGTGAAAAGCCATAAGGTGGACTTATAATTAAATTTAGTCATTTAAGCAGACACTTTTATCCAAAGTGATTTACAACATTTCGTATGTTACAATGAGCTAGCGCTGGGTGTCTTGCTCAAGGACACACCAGGTGGCTGGGCTGGGATTCAAACCAGGAGACTTCTGCATCCCAGCTTGATGTTCTACCCATTGAGCCACCTGGCATAAGAGGTATTGGAATGTGAAGGCCAGGAGAGTGGGCTCTTCTGCCTAGCACCAGCCATGGAAAAGAACAGAGTGGGGCTAGGTAACTATAAAAGTCCAGTGTATTGTTAACTCGGGGCTTCTGCCCTCAGTGTTAATTTGTGGTTTCGATAGGGGTGGGAGCCTCTCTGCGCAGAGAAAATAAATTTTTTACTTATTCATGACTTTTGTGTGTATCCTTGTCTCAGCCACTTTAAAATTTCCATGACACGTCTCTCCGGCCTTCTAGGACTATGTGCTGTCTGCTCATTGGCTTCCCACACTCTAGACCTTGATGAAAACAAAATTGTTAGAACAATTCCCGCAGTCAACAACATCAAACAGTACACAGTTCCCCTGAGCCCACACAGGTCAAGGTGTCTTAATTAACGCCAAGGTCTTCTCTCCATATCTTGTTACACACAGGTTCAATTCGTCTTACCTCCAAAACGCAACCCTAAAGTTGAACAGCTGCTGCAGAGTGCATGTATCCCCAATCAGCACTCTCACAGCTGAGAAAATGGAGTGGGGCGAGTGACCTTCTACTACTCTGGTGACAGGTTGTCCGTTGTCGTCGTCACTGGCTCAGACTGTGGCGTTGGGACCACTTCGCAATGGCTGGCGTGAATCCAAGTTGCTCTCGGCCACTTTCACAGTACTGTGTGTGATAAAGAGAACCAGTTACGGAAAATGACAAAAAAAAAAATTCACAAGAGGGCGCTGTTGTCTAGTTTATCCATTGACGTAAACGGGCAACGTTTGAAATCAGATTTTTCCAACTCCTTCGCTCGCATGAACACGGCAAGCACAAACTACAGCTTTCGTGTTCTCATGGCCAGCAACTTTGCGTAGGGGCGTAGAGGAAATAACATTTACGAAACAGCTAAAGGATGCTATCTCGATTTCCCCTCCCTTCGAAAGCGCTGCCTCACATGACTCCGTGGGTGGAGTTTGGACAAACTAGGTGTGGCCCGTGAAGCCAGCCAAGTTGATTATTACGTTCAGCTGTTGAGCAAGTAGCAGGGAAGTCAGTGTCTGGAACCCGGGACAGCGCAGCCGCTTGTCTTTTTATTAGTGGACTTTGTGACGCCTCCCCTTCCAGTGACGTCCCGTGCCGCCCATGTGCTAGCACGAGCAAGGTATAGTATTATGCTACCATAATAGTATTTTTGTTAATAACTCGTATGAAAACTCTGTAGTATTGCTTTGGTTTGTTTTGATTTCGTACTCCGTAGTTTTTACTTTCACAGAATCGTATGTCAAAGTAGTTTGCATTGACTGTGCGTCTAAATACTATAGTAAGATTTTTATTTTTCCAAAAAAGGTTGAGTAGGAATGAAATTAAGCAGCGTCTTTGTAAATTACGCGGCGAGACTGAATTGGGATCGGACGTACAGATAACTGTGGACTGGAGCCAGAAGAAGTAGTTGTGATTTGCGTTTTAAGATCGCGAAGAGAACGTGGCGGTATCAGGCGAAGAGAAGAAACGTGCTACATTGTTGCAGTTTTTGTGTGTGTGTGTGTGTGTGTGTGTGTGTGTGTGTGTGGTGGATACCGAACGAGAATATTCCAGGCATCGGCTGAGAGAGGCCGCTCGGTCGCTGGATTCAGTTTCCCATGGCAACCATGTCAGATTTGCCTCGGATGGTAATTTTTCTTTTGTTGTATATAGTGGGGCGCCTGAGGTAGAAATGCACACGGTGTTGCCATCAAAATATCCAGACACGTTTATGTAAATTTGTCACGTCTGCGTGATCGAAAAAGCGGTATCGTGTGTTTTAATAAATGTTTGTAAAATACAATGACTAATTTCCAGTTGAGGATGTTCTGTATTCAACAGCAGCGGTGGCCTAATTGGTGTTTATCCCAGTTTTCTGCACACTTTACGAAAGTTACCTATACATGTTGTCTCACTGCCATTTGATTCAGTTCACCATTTGAGGTTTATATAGTAGCACATTAGAGTTAGCGTACAAGTAAATCGGTGCTAAAACAGTGAACCTGAATGGTGGCATTTTCTGTCCTCTGTGCCCTTTGCTCTCACATTTGAAAGGTTGCAGAAACCACCATGTTTCCCTGGAAACAGACGTTTGAACATTCAGCTGATTCAAACTATATTTCCCTTGGATTATATTACCTCTTTTCATCAGGGTCGTTTATGCGTCTTGTTCTTGCAATATATACAGTAACTAAAAGTGACTAGTATAGTAGTACAGCTCATATGAATTTATGTGTGTGTGTGTGTTTTAGTATAGGCAATATAAAAAAGTTGATAATGTAACATGGTCAAAAGAGTACTGGAAAAATAAAACTTTGTATCTGTGAGAGGACACTTGTTTCTGTTGTTAGCCTTAGCAACACTGTAGACCTCAGATTATGTAGTGTGTTTTGATTTTTGTCTTTGAGTTTGATATGTGGCTATTTTTCTAAATGAACTAGACTGAACTGTCGTTGTTGAAATGTTGGGTAGAACTTGCAAATGAAATTACAGTCCTAGTCCTGATTGGTCTTTTATCAAACCACCAGTAATGCAGGATTTCCTTGTACCAAACTGACAGGTTGGGCTGAGGGAGAATTTGTTTGTTCCAAGTCAACAGGTTGGGCTAATGCAGAATTTGCTTGCACCAGGTCTAGAGTGAGCAGTTTAACCTGTGGGACGAGCAATGGAGTTCCTTTGTGCTGGTTGTAATATGCAGTGTGAATACACAATGTTCTCAGTTTAAAATGAATATTATTGTAATAAAATATGAATGAATATTATTGTAATAAAATGTACAAAAACACACTAAATTTCAGCACCAAATTAAAGATCCAGAAGGATATTGGCTTTAAACATTACCCACCTGCTGAAATGCAGTTACAGTGACAAAGACAGTGCTGAAAAGTAGGTTTATATCGGGTGTGTGACACTGCTGGGTACGGCCCATGGCAGGCGCACGTGGAGTCATTCACTTAAGGGATTGTACTCCAGTGAATAGTGTTACATTAAAGCCTGCCTTATGATGTGTGGAAGGCAGCCTGCTTGTCTACTAACATTTCCTGCAGCGAGACACACTCAGAACCTGTTTTTTCTCTCTGTCACTAGGCATGAGCAATGCACATTGATCATGGACTGATTTTTCTGTCCAGCTACCTTTTTAGGGAAGTGTGAGACAATGTTACTGTTGCTGCAAGCACATAAACTGGTTCCCTGTCAGTAGAAGTGTCTAAAAAGGGTAGCATTGTGGGAAGGGTAGTAGGAGTGCTCTGTGTGAATCAATAGAGGACGTTAGCATTTGCTTTCCGCTAATTAGATTAGCTGGTCATTGGCATTTGGACCCGTCTCTCTTTCCTTGTGTTTTTACACACACACACACACACACACACACACACACACGCATATTTTTAATCATCTTGCTTTTTGACAGCGTCACCTGAAGGTCTCCGCACACCAGTCGTTATACATGTTGCATCAGCCCGGTCTCCTTGTTCCACCTCCCCACCCACTCCTTGTGTTGTATGACTCTGGTATTACTCACTCTGAGACTGTTTCTCAGCCAGTGTGGACTTGTTAAAAGCAGATTGCATCACACTGGTCTTCACTGAGGTGTGAACGTGACCTTTCACCTTCCTGTAGTGCCAGAAGCACCACCTCTCAGTGCTCTTCCTGGGGTGTTTGTCCTCGTACGTAGCCCCACTTTATGTAATGCCTGAGGTAGGTGAGGAGAGAGACGTGCTACGGGGCAGGAAGATCGCTGCTGGCACTGCAGTTTAAGGTGAAGCATTTTGGGATGCATTCTAGTTGGTACCATGTGTTGCTAAGAGGGAAGTACATGCTAAATTATTTGACTGTGAGGGAAATGTGTTAAGTGAAGGCAGCATAAGATTAGAAGAAAAGATATTGGTAAGCAAAGGTGTGTTTCAGTGTAACTAGTAAGGCACTTAACACCTCATTTATTAATATATTTTTTGATCACACTGGAGCACTCTTTCACCCTCTTATCTCTTCCTAAATCAAATTTTCTCATACACCATGTCACTGTTGTGTACCTTAGCAACTGGACATAGATGTTTAATAGAGCCTGTCTGTGGCATTTATGGCCAGAAGGACTTTGACAACCAGCAGTGTGATATGTGAGGAGTTGTGCTTTTTGCCTGTATAGTATTTTTGGTAAAGAGTGTTTGTTGTGGGTCCGTCACTCAATGGCCTGATTGTTAGATACTGTTTATGTGAATGTCTGTAGTGGAGCTTGGAATCTCACTTCTCAAGAGTTAGGCTCCTGGTGTGTGTGTGTGTCAGACACCTGCTTTATGTAGTTAATTTAGTTTTTACCTTGCTTCTAGTTGTGGTGTGACTTAGTTAATGTTTGAGCCATGGTAATTTTGTAGAAACGTTTAATTTAAAGGCACTTATTTTAAAAATGGCCCTAATTTAATGAAGCAGTAAAACGAAGTTAGAACAGTAACTTTTTACGCTTTAGTAGTCATCATTCGCTTGTCTTCAGTAATTGCAGTTTTTAGTGTAGCGGCATCTTTGTTGATATCATTGTAGCGGTTTAGCCCTTTCCTTGTTTGTAGTGAATGTTTAAAATAAAGATGTAGCCATGTCTTTTCAATGTGGTTTATTTTTGTACCTCAGGCAAGAGACGTACACATCCTCTTGGTGAAGTACGATTTCCTTTAATATGAGAACATATTAATGCACCGCGCTAGTTGAGCACATGCATGCAGTTCTGTTACACAGCTAAATGTAGTTGTTTACCAGCCCTCTGGACCCAAATCTGTTGGACCTTTTTGATACATGTCTTTTTTAAGCAAACGCCAGGCCTGGCGTGTAGCCAGAGGTCAGCACTAAGATTCACGAAAAAAAGAGTAATGAGATACAAATGAGTGCGTACGTGTGTGTGCACATGCCTACACACAGTTATGCGATTGTGTGAGGTTTATACCGTCCTCCAGCTGTATACTTGTGGGGATATTATTGTCCTTTGTTCCAGGTGTATTGGATCACTGCTTTTATGACGCTGTGATTATCATTGCTGATTCAGGACCTCAACGACACGGTCTGTCTAGCAGACAGACAGAGCAGGGGTGTACACTATAAAGGGTGGACGGAGGACATTTCAAGATCAGTGAAATGTCAGAACAGCGTGTGATCTGCAGAGCTGATCTTAGTTTGGATAACAATGTGTGCCAATATCCTTAGTAAGAGCCTTCATAAAGGGGAGCACAGGCTGAGCAGCATGCAGGTAGATTATCAGGTGGATAAATTTAGCACAGTGGGGCACTGTGAGTAAGGGTCATGTACGTAGTTGTTTAAACATTTGGAACTACTGTGTACAGCAGTTAGTGTAAGCAATGCTGTCAGGTGATTTTTAGAAAACCTATATTCCTCCCAAAGCATAATGACTGTGTGTACTTCTACATAATGGGGTATGCTATATGGGAGAAATATAGATGACTGATAATTTGGACACTGGTGGGCTATAACAGAAATGGGACTGCCTATTGACCTACAGTGCCTGAACTTTGTACCCCCCACAATGGCGGGGGTGGGGGAGGACAATGAAAGAAAGGCTTCGTGTCAAGTGCTCTGAATGGTAAAATGGGAGGCGTGTGAGCATGATTTGGGGGTGGAGGGAGGAATGGGGATGGGCGTGCACAAATGGTCCGTGTCTGCTAACCAGCTGTCGTCAGATCACAGCAGCTGGTAATTGAGGTCAGTAGCTTTACTGTTTGTAACAGTCAGGTACACTCATCCTCACACCTCCTGGCTCTGTTAATGAGCTGCGGTGCAAGGAGTCGGGCTTTAGCTGCAGTGCAAGGAGTCGGGCTTTAGCTGCAGTGCAAGGAGTCGGGCTTTACCTGCAGTGCAAGGAGCCGGGTTTGTGCAGGAGCAGCCCATTTAAAAATACTATAAAACAGAGGAGAAGAAACATGATGTGTGAATGACTAACGCCAGATATGCTGAGGTTCGGCATGAGCACTGATTCTGTGAGGTGACTACCAAAGCAGTGTAGGCTCTGTATTTGTGAAGGCAGCAGTGTTACAGCAAACAAGGACTCACTGTGTTCTGCCTGAATAGCTTCACTGACAGTGCTTCCTGCAGCCACTTAGTTAAGTACGCATAAAAAAAAAAGTTTGTTTAAAGCTTTGGAATTGTTTAGTAATGGAGAAAATCCTTGTGCATTTCTCACATCTGCTGTTGGTACCAGACCTCTGAAGTGCCATGTCAGTAAAGTGGCATGCTTGAAAGGGCCCAGGAGTTCAGACAGAGTGCACTGTGGGATATGTGTTCCCTGGATGCTGGCTCACCTCTGTCCTTCCTGCAGGACAGGACCGCCTAGGGAACGATGGCTCTGCTACAGGGGCTCAAGTCGCAGTTTCTCTGCCACCTATTCATCTGCTACGTGTTCCTGCTCAGCGGAATCCTCATCAACTTGCTGCAGGTGTGCACGCTGCCCCTCTGGCCATTCTGCAGGCAGCTGGCGCGGCGCATCAACTGCAAGCTGGGCTACTGCATCGCAAGCCGTGAGTGTCGTCCACTTGTCTTCCCCCCTCACATTTACACGTGTAAAGTGACCCTGCTGGGAAGGGATCTAACAGGCTAAATAGTGTAGAACACTTTGCAAAGTTTGTTTAGGGCCCTGCATATTTGCACCTTTGTACACCTTTAGACTAGGATTTGAAGAGAGAACAGCTGTGTGAGTGCGAGTGCGTGTGCGTGTGTGTCAGTGAACCTGTCCTGGCCAATCCGGTGCTGCTGTTGTCCTTCTGTTGGGGCCTGGAAAATAAATTGCAATAAATTGTAATATAACATTATTATTATTATTATTATTATTATTATTATTATTATTATTATTATTATTATTAATTAATGATAACATAATGATGATAATGATACTGATAACTATATAATAATAATAACAACAATAATAATAATATTAGAATAGTAATAATTAGATGATGATTATGATATTATTATTAATAATAATAATAATAATAATAATAATAATATTATTATTATTATTATTATTATTATTATTATTATTATTATTATCTCTTCATTCACTCCAGGTACCATCATTAAATATAAGTGAGAAGGAGAATAAAATGCCTGCTTCAGACTGCACTTGGATGACTTGCCCGGTTCTATAAATATCCTTTATAGATGCTTTAAAAGTCTGTCTGGGCAGTAAAATCAGTAGCCAGCTTCACAGTAAACAACTGAAAATAAATATCTGGAAGGAAGGGAGAACAAGTGAGCACCTTTGAGACGGAAAAGTGGCTGTACAACAAAGTACTTTAGCGTTGACCATCAGGGCTGTGAGCTTGGAGCTGTTCAGTCTAGTTACAGAGGCCGTTTGTCAACACAACGGCTCATTCAAGTGCACACACAGCAGCCGTGGTGCATTATGGTCCACCAAAATATGACTGCTTCAGCTGTTCCCAATGGCTGAATGAAAAAGCTACTTGTACGTATGTTTGCAGTTCAACAAGTCACACGATGTGTTTAAAAAGAAAAGGGTGTGGTAACATTAAGTCAGCCTCTGCTGACAAGCTAATGGCCACCTCTAAACTTTTGAACCGCAGTAAAATGCGCAACCAACGAAATCATGTGTCCCTATCTGGTGACTGCTCAATTATCATCAAATACCTGCCAACGGGTAGCGTGACAGCTCAGCAGCTAGCATTAGAACCTAGTGTGTTTGACCTTGGACCTTTGTGTAAGATGATTTCATGTTCTTGTCATGCATAAAGCACAAGTGAGTTTACTGCACATTCACCAGCTCAAACACATGCAGCTGAGGTGAACTGGTGTGTATGTGAGTGTAGGACAGCAGCCCATTGGGATCCTTTAATTCCTAGATTTAATTCTGTCAGCTCTTCCAACATGTAAAATTGAAATAACCACCTGAAAGGTACATTAAGAGAAGCTTCACTTCAGCAAGCTCAGGTGGTTCTTTAAGATGCACATTCCAATATTTATAGATATTTAAATTTTTATTAAATTTATGGTATTGTAGTAATTATTGTTGCCATATTATTTGCATAGTTTGAGGACTCCAGATATAGTATGTTTCAGCCTCTTCCTGTCTTGCACTTGTATGGTATCAGTCTTCTGTTAATGTTTATGGTTAAGCAGAAAAAATATATATATAAATATATGTTCAAAAGGTCACATGGTACTACATCACAAAGGCAAAGCACTGATAAGAGCTGGAACTTATGAAAAGTTTCTACCATGAGACTGAGCCACATAATTTGGCACTGTCCTTTGATCTGTTCCTTTGGCTGAGTATACATTGTGTAAACTGTAGCAATGATCTTTTAGTTGGTATGGCAACCTCTGGGTCAACAAAGAAACAGGAAGTGCACTGACATGTAAAGCAGAAGCAGTGGTGTAAATGTTTCCATATCTCTTGTTTATCAAATCAGCGTCTAACATACTCTTAGGGTAACCAGCATCACATATTATGCAGCCATGTCCTGGACTTGACGGAAAAGTCCTGTCTTGCTATTAATAGTGTTACCTTCTGCAAGTCTTATCAAACGTTTAAAAATTCAGTTGCACTTACCACTCACAAAATGAGCAGAAAAACAATTGCTGTTTATGTTTCTCATACCAAGCACATGGCAAGTCTCCTGTCAAATCGCTCAGGGTCCTCAAACAAATATAGCCTTTTATTGTAGCATATTGTTATCTCTGAGAAGCCCCCCCTTCGGAACACAAGGAACAGAGAGGCTGTAATTTGTTAGCATGTTCCTGGTAACGAAGTCAAACCCTTAAAGTCCCAAAGTCATGTTAATTTCGCACAGTCCAGCTCAGTTAGTGCTGTGAGATGCGCACCTAGACCCATCTGGTTTCCTGTCTCCCTCACATCTTTTCACACTCATATCATTCTGTTATAAATGCATCATAGATTACATATACATTTACCACTTGTAATCAGCAGATTAAATGGACACTAAATTATTTTACTCATATTCCTTTACAAGCTCAAATACACTGATTTGGTGTAACAGCACAAGCTAATGAGGGCTTCAGTCCAACGAACAAGTCTCTGCAGTCTTTTCATTTGATACAACCTGTTAGCCACGCCTGAGCTTCAGCACCTCTCTGCTCTTATGCTACTGAAAGCTACACTGACCCACAATATGCATTATAAAGTATGAAGTGAAATATCTAAAAGGTTACAAGATAAAACATATGTGAATGAAAGCATTTTATGAATAAACACATCAGTGCACTTTAGGTTTATTGGTTATATATAAGGACACAAAAAATCCTTCTACAGTATCCAGCTATACAAGTATTAACTACAAAACTGCACACTTGAGCAAGCTGTTGCATAAATTATGTTCTCCTACAAGACTATTGGGCAATTAAGAAAACCTGGTAGTAAAAGGAAACCAACATTGCATTTTAAGGTACAATATGTGCAAAACCTTTTTTTTTTTTTTTCCTTCTTCTTCTTCTCACCATTATGTCCCTTGACAGCTGATTTTCTGTACTTGAATAGGCTTGTACTTGCAGGCTTTCTGTATATTACATCATATTTACAGCTTATGTGCTTTTGTACTTCAAACACGTTTGCTAAAGTATGTATTTAATAGAGTTAATTTCAGTTCCTTTGTACTCAGCAAAAAACGTGGTGTGCAAATGCAAAGAATGAATGTATGAACAACAGATTATGACTTTTGGACGTAATGCACAAAACAGGGTTTTCAGACTGATTTTTTCTGCTCAGAAATGGTGGCACTGCTGGAGTGGTGGTCAGGGACAGAATGCACGCTTTACTCTGACCCAGAGACATCCAAGCTGTACGGCAAAGAGAACGCCATCGTCATCCTCAACCACAACTTCGAAATAGATTTTCTGTGCGGATGGACATACTGCGAGCGATTTGGGGTGCTTGGGGTAAGGCAGGAATGGAGAATATCTGTGTGTGCTTCATACACTCCTGTCGGCCATAGCTGTACATAATACACATTTCATATCTGAAAAGGTTAGCATAACAAATGACTGTTAAACTTTAACTCGTGTTCATCGCATGTTCAGTAATCCAGTAGTGTGTTGTTTTTAAAGTGATTTTTTATTTTTTTTTATTATTTATCTCGATCTGGTTTGTCATGTGTTTGAGAGAATAAAACTTTATTTCAGAGCTCTAAAGTTTTGGCTAAAAAGGAGTTGGCGTACGTGCCTGTAATTGGCTGGATGTGGTACTTCCTGGAAATCGTCTTCTGCAAGAGAAAGTGGGAGGAAGATCGCACGACAGTTGCCAGGAGTCTTCGGAACCTGCAGGACTACCCTGAGAACTACTGGGTGAGTGCTGGGCACATGGTGCCAGTCAGGACACACTAAAATGAGCTGGTCCATGTTAGGAAGTGTTCTCAGTGATTTTGTTTTTGTAATTGAAATCTGAAAAATAACTAGAAGATGAAATATAAACACAAAAATGTATTGGTCTCCTTTGCTTGTCTGTTGGAAAACTGTTACCGCTGTACCACACTGACACAGACATATGTAAATAAAAAGCCACGATGGTTAACAGCATGCAAATGCATTAATGATTGACATTAAACACCAGTGGGGTTAAGCTGTCCCATCAGTTGTGCTGTCCTCTTATTCAAACATCAAATCCTCACTTAAGGTTTTAAAAAGATGTATTCAGCTGGCAAGCACAATGCCTGTTATATATTTAAGGAATTTAAATTAACTGCAGCACACTTTGTCCTTAACTGACATTGTATTTTATATTTTTCATATAGCTTAGCCAGGTGTGATCCTGCCCTTCACACATGGTGACACTAGTAACTGTATAAAGCAGTGTTGGTGTTTAGTCTCTAAACTGTGTTGTGTCTGGAGTGGTACTGTTTCTGAGTCAGCATATTAAACGCCTCGCACACCTAAATGGTGTCCAGATGTGCTAATGACAAACAATAAAAAGCGTAGGTGAAAAGTGAATTCTGCTCTCTGAACTCCGATGACCAGCCCCATCTCTTCCCTGCGCTTACAGGGCTGTGCTGAGGTTTTCTTTCCAGCCAAACAATTACTTTAAGCTCCTTACTGCTTCAGAGTATTTTACATGGAATTATACAGTCAAATACAATAATACCTGTCAGTACCTCAGTCAGCTGAGGGGTACTCTGAAAGTACAACACAGGGCACCCAATCAGGTAAGGTGGCTAATGGAGCGGCTCTTGCATCCCTGTCTCAGTTCCTTCTTCACTGCGAGGGGACACGCTTCACGGAGAAGAAACACCAGATCAGCATGCAGGTGGCTGAGAGCAAGGGCCTACCAAAACTAAAGCACCACCTGCTACCTCGCACCAAGGGCTTCTGTGTCACTGTGCAGAACCTCCGAGGGTCAGGTGAGAGGCTCGTCTGGGACCAAACCACTCCAATATGCCATTGGAGCAGGGGAGGGGTGTGACATTAGAAGTATTGCACAGGCACTGCTTGACGGGGAAAAACACAAGTGCTAACATGCTGTCTGCCACAAGACCACTAACAGACTCCAGACTAGTTTGGAATAAAACGGGGAAATTGTAGGCTCTAATTTTGAGTTAATTTGAAGATAGAAATGCTGAAAGTGGTAGAGTGAAGCTTGTGGCGTTTGACACCAGGCACCTTGCGAAATGGAAGTGTGACAGAACGATGATGTGTTGTGTGTGCTGTAAGTGAGAGGAGTGAGCGCCTTTCACAGTGCGACCCTGTTACACCTGCCCATGTCTGATGTTGTTTATGTCTCCTCTAGTTAGCGCTGTGTACGATTCTACGCTTAATTTCAGAAACAACGAAACCCCAACTCTGCTGGGAGTTCTAAACGGGAAAAAGTACCACGCCGATCTATATGTGAGGTGAGAAATGGTGTTAAAAAAAATCTTGCAAAACTTTAATTTCACAGAGGAGTAACTTTTAAAGTTTATGACATCACTGGCCATACTAACCAGTATGTCCAGTGATGTCATATTGTGCACTTATCTGTGGTTATACAAAGGGTGTCGGTGGACACACACCCAAAACTTGAGCTCAGTCCTCAAAAAAGGGGTATTGTTTCCAAGAGACAAGTCTTCCATGCCACTTTTGTGTGGCTGAGCAGTGACTCATTTCACTTGCTTGGGCAAGCATTTTCATCGTACAGTAAGAGTCCGGGACGAAAGATGAACGAACTACGTGGGGGGGGGGGGATTACTTCGGCCCTGAGCTTCTGTCTGCTTGTGTTCCAGGAGAATTCCTCTGGATACCATTCCAGATGATGAGGCGGAGTGTGCTGCCTGGCTTCACAAGCTATACCAGGAAAAGGTGGGTGGTGTTGGACAAGACCTTCCCCCAGAGGGTTCTTTAGCTTCTCAATAAATGTAACTGAACACTAGTTTTATGGGTGGTCCCCCCCCCTCAGTGTTAAGGGTGCCATGATCATGACGCTGTATACTACACAAATATGGCAGTTTATATTTGATTAACAGCAGGGTTGTGCTCTCTAAGTCAGAGCCCTTATTACCTTTCATGTAGGACCAGTTCCAGGAGCAGTACAGCCAAACAGGTCGGTTCCCGGGCCCCACAGTAAGCCTGCCACGTGGTCCCTGGACTTTGCTCAACTGGTTGTTCTGGATGGCCCTGCTGCTCTACCCGTTGGTCTTGCTGCTTGCCCGGGTTGTTGGCACTGGCTCTTGGCTCACCATCCTTGGCACAGTGGCACTATGCATGACAGGTAGGTCACACGGCCAGACTATGACAGCACAGGTCACAACCCTGACTCACTTTTGTCACCTGAAGCAGGTTCAAACTTTGTCCAAATTCATAGAGATGCTCAGAGGATTTTAGTGTTATTTAGATGTTACTGCACAAGGCACATTTTCACCAGGACAGGAAATTCAGATTTTAAGTTGGAAATCTTTTTTTTAGACAAGGTAACTGTATTTATGCATAAACCAGCATGGCTACGAGTGAAATACGCAGTTTGAGGTTAACTCTTAGCCATAAGCATGCTTGCAAACCTGATTCACTACTGCAGCGTCAGGCCGTTTCTGTTGTGTGCAGATTTTAATCACTTCACTTCTGTCCAAATGGTTCATAAGGGAGCAGGTCAGGTACTTTAACTGTAAGTATAGCTTGCTTTCCTGAAAGTATGAAATCAAAAAAAGCACGATGCCTTGTTGCATGACATTCTCTCTCTGTAACAGCCGATTTGATACCATTTATTGTTGGGTTAAAGTTATCTGAATGACTAATTGAATGTTGCGTATCATTACTTCAGACTGTCAGTAACAAAAAAAAAAAAAAAAAGTGGACGTTAATTCAGCCAAAGGAACAATAGCCATTTCATTAGTTTTAACCCAGACAGACGCATGTCACCATACTAAACTCCTGTGTGTGTATATACATATGTGAGACTGAGTGATGTAGTTGCATAGTAATATTTATATACACACACCATATGGAGAAATGTGCATGTTTGCCACAAAAACCCATGCTAGAAACAGGATGTCGCATTCATACTTTTTAAATATAGTACTACTTGAACAATTTTTTTTTTTTTTTTTTTTTTTACCAACAGGATGAAGAATGGTAAAATTTCAGTAACTGAAGTGTAGCTGTTGACAGTTTATAAAATCTTCAGCAAACTGAGAGCCCTTGTCTTGATATTCCAAGCATGATTTTTGACCTTGGTGCCGTTTTGCTTTGTGTCCATAGCTTCTGTTGGTGTACGCTGGATGATTGGCCAGACTGAAATTAACAAGGGTTCCAACTATGGCAATAAAGATGGCCGCTTAAACAACAATTAAAGGTAAACCAGGACAGACCACGGACCGTGAGCGACTCCAGCCACACTACAGCGGACGGCTGGCCATTTCAGGCAGCCAGGGTCCAAATAACTATGCAGCAACCTGGACGTACAAGAGGACAGAGCAGGACTGGGCCTGTTTGACCACCATCACAGAGAGGAAACATGACATGTGATCTGAACCTCTCCCCTACCTCCCTGCACACTGCTGAGGCTGAGCGTGTATTCCTACAGAAGTACTCCACACAAACTGGTCTGGTAAAGAATTCATATTGACAGGTGTCTTATTTTGCATTCTCCATGTACAATTTATTATGCAGCCAAACACAAGTGTCTTCAGTTTACACTCAACTGAGCTTGCTTGAAACAAACCAGTTCCAGCTGTCTTTAGTGTATCTAAATAAACCCTTTCTAAATCATGCAGTTGTGTCTATCCATTTAAACGGTCTTCTGCAATGCTGATTTAAAAAAATAAATAAATAAAAAAAATTAAAAAAAATCACTAACTATGGACCATTTTACACTGCTGAGATTTGCTCCTGTAAGAACTTCGGTTATATTGACACACCAGTTAGAGTAATGTTAAGTGATATGAAATGGCCAGGTGCAAGACAGGCAGGTTGGAATACTGAAATCAGCTTTTAGATTAGTAATTGAAGACAAAATGTGCAAGAACTAAGATATACATTTCAGTAAAGGCTTGTTGTATTTCCCAACAGCTTTACATAAATAATTATGAAACCAGAACAGTTGTCTAGGTATCGAAATTCCACAACTCCAAAAACTACACAGATTTGGACAAACGGCAGTAGAGATGTTTAGTTTCTTTATATCAAGACAGACAGATTTTTTTTTTTTTTAGAAAAAAATGTATTTATTAATATTTTACATTGCAAACATCAAAGGAGCAGCAGGAGCAATAAGTGTATTCAGCAGCAGTGAGACCAAAGGTGTTCCTCCATCTCTCTCTCTTACACACACACACACACACACAGACACACACACACACAGACACACACAGCACCTTCCTACAGTCCACTGGAGGAAGTCTCCACATATTGACATGTCATTTAAATACAGACGTTAACTGGGTTTGCAGCATGAAGAAAAAAAAAAAAAAAAAACACTTTTAAAAGCAAATCAAAATGAATAAAATTTCAGTCTCCACTCCCCAGCAGCAATCAGCTCAGTCCTTGCATTTGTTTGTGGCACGGTTTGTACACCACACCCACTGCGCAGTACTCGTGCGTTTCCAACATATACCCGTCATGCCAAGAGGCTGGGATTCAGCACACGGGCCTGACCCCCCGCTGCTTACTGGCCTACGTCAACACGGTAAGTGAGGCTGGCACCCTCGCTGTTGTTCAGGGTGCTATCAGTAGAGCTCGCTATAATAACAGATCCAGAAGGAGCCATTGTTTAAGCTTTACAATATTCATTATACAAGCATCTCAGCTGTTCTTACACTATGTACAACACAAGGCCCCCCCACCCTAGGAACTGTACATGCAAGACTTGCTCTTTTGCATGCTGGGAAGGGCCCTCACCAGCATATCTGAGCACCCTGACAGGTGGCCAGCCTCCACAAAAAAAGAAAAGCTGTTCACTCATCCTTCCTGTGTATCATGAGAACAGGTTTGTAAATATTACATACAGTAGTGCTGTCTGTACACATGAGAAGCTTCAGGGCGTCATTCTTCATCCGTGCACACCTGTGGTGAACAGAGGGGTGTGAGGGGCTGTGGTGAGAACAGCACTGGAAATACCTGTGTCCAACTGTCACCACTTCACAAGCATACATGTACGTACTTAGGAGCAAGGATGTGTGGCCAGCCCTGAGTAACAGGACAGCACATAAGCGAGGCTTTTTAAAATTTACCATATTTCCTTCCTGTCATGGAGATGTGTTCAAATTTGTACTCCTACTGTGTAGTTACCATAGTTTCTGTGAAATTACCAGAGCTGTTCTATCAGAGAAAGGTATTCCTGGATGCTGCTGGGTTTTTAAAAATTTCTACTCATTTTCTTTTCACTGCATAACATGACAATGAGAGACTGAATTAATTGGATCAGAAAATAAAACTGCAGGCAAGTAGGACAAATCTCTATTGGAAAATTAATGGTTTTTTTTTTTTGTGTGTGTGTGTGTGTGTGTGTGTGTGTGTGTGTGTGTGTGTGTGTGTGTGTGTGTGTGTGTGTGTGTGTGTGACCTTGACAAAAGGGTGGTCCAGCAGTTTGCTTGCAGTCCAGCGCTGCTTGGGATCACTCTCCAGACAGTGGCACAGGAAGTCCTTGCCCTCAGTGCTCAGTTTCTCAGGGACGGCTGGCTTGTGACCCATTCCCACCCTGTACATGATCTGGTAGTTGTGCTCGTATTCGTGCCAGGGCCGCTGCATGGACACAGACAGATGGAGAACAGAGCACAGCGTCACCCGTCTAGCAAGGCCCAATGGAGGAACAGCCACAAAAAGACATGTCGGTTAATAAAACCCAATGCATTCATTTAGATGAACATCAGACAAGCAACAGCATTGCTTTGCTGTAAATGTTTCCTTTACTAGACAACTTCAAACTGTTTGGAAAGAAAAAAGTGCAAAAATGAAAAGCCCAAAGCCACTGAAACAAGATACAAGAGGAGGAAGGTAAATTTGGAGTAAGTGAAGGTTAAAAGGATGATGGCTGATCACACTCCCACCTTGCCTGTCACCATCTCAATAAGGACACAGCCCAAACTCCAGATGTCAGCTGCTCTACCATGGCCTTCACCTTTTGCCCTCGTGATGACCTCTGGTGCCATATATGCTGCAGGGATAGTGAAGAGGAAGAATCACCATGCAGTGAAATAAAAGGCAGTTTTACAGACTAGGCAGCACCACAAAGCCCAGTGCTCCCCCTAGGTCAGTGCATTCCTTCTCCTCTGACGCATCAAGTGACAACACTGCCACCTGCTGTCTGTGAGTCACTTTCCCAAACAACTAGGACTATACAAGTATGGAGAGTCTGTTGTTCCAAAAATTCATTAGTATTTTTGTATGCTAAACATACATGTATGTATACACACACAAATGGCATACAAACATGTTGAAATTTTGTGAATATACATCCACACAAAATTCATGACTTATGGCAAATGAGAAGAGATTGTGGGTGCATTTCACAGCTTTTAGCTGGAAGTGCACACACACACACACACGTCTGGAGACAAACCACCGAGTCTGACACACAGCATCCTCCAATATTCCATCATATTCATGACTTCACTCATCTTTCATGTCAGCCTAATATTTTAACAATTTCCTGTGTTCATTCATAGGTAAACTTGACTACACGAGTAAATTCTCACAAACAGTACGCACTTTGCAAACTTATCCAGAATGCAAAACAAGCACAGCGAAACCTTCAAACAAAACTAAAATCCAAATGAAATGCATCATTTAGCAGACTATAATTCTACAGTGCCCATACACATTCAACACAATTCCATTTAACAACTGGGTCAAATGCTCCAAGTACAGCTTCCCTTAAAAAAAATCCATTCAAATGCCTGACTCGGGAGCAGCGCTTCATTTCTGTGTTCAGTCCTTTACTTCATTCTCACTGCTGCCCCCTGCTGAGGACTCATAGTTGTGTCTCTCACCTGCTGTTCCCAGAGTGCTGTTCACCTCTCCGGGCATCGTCTGAGCATTGTTCTTCAGCTTGACCGAACAGCCAAAATCACCCAGCTTGATGAGGCCAGACGATGTCAGAAATATATTTGCTCCTGCAAGTACCGAACACGAGGGCAAGGACACAGACATAAAAACTACATTAACAGATCAAGTGTTATCCAAGGCAAATCATATCTGGGTTCTGTGTCACAAAGGAGGAATAACGGGTTAGCAAAGCCAGCTTGTTCGAGAACCATGAGAGACACTGCTGATTCCACTTGGTGGGTTTAGAAAATGGCAGCTTAGTTTAAATTGTATATTATTCTAACACGATTTGTGAGACTGGCCCTTGCTCTTTTACGTCAACTGCAATTATACACTGCCAGTTATTCAATACAGTTTATTTAAATTAATCATATTTGAGCACTGGACTCCTTTGATTGTTTTCAATGTAAAAGAGTCACAAGAATTCTGCTACTTTATCGTATAGTCTGAAGGAACAAAATGTCTTGTACTATCAGTGTTCCACTAACATCTGTTTCCAGATGTCCATGTTCGTTGGTTGTGTTGAAGGAGTTTGTGGATATTTAGTTTCCATCAGATTAACTTCTACTGTATACAAAACATTACAAGCTTTGATAAAAAAAAAAAAAAGTAATTTAGATTAAACTGATGGTAAAACACAGGCAAAAGTGATGTGACTAACTTGAGTAGAACAGAGAGCTTATTAATGCTATTGATGTTGCTTTCTGTAGGTAAAAGGTAAAAAACTGCA
>JABJVR010038335.1:0-32534 GCA_025773905.1 Chitala chitala
AGCATAAGGGGTCGGTGCATTGTGGATTGGGTAGCAGCCCTGGGTGGAGGCCTCGGCGACCCAATCCCTGGACAATGCTGTGACAGTACCCGTTGTAATTTTTAACATCTTAATACCTGTGTTTTTCTTGTTGGAAGTGCAGGGACAGAAGGTTCCAACTCGCCTTAGACAGGCGTGATTGTGAAAACAGCTGCCGCTCTCCCTCTTGCCGTAAGAGCCTCTGAACTGTGGTGTCTGTGACAGGGCTTGTTGGATGGTGGGGGGGTGGGTGATGTGGGAGCCTGAGGGCTGAGAGCCGATGGCCCAAACTGGGAACAGTGCTGACAGATATGGCAAACATTTAACCTGGATGTGTTTTATAATGGTAATGAGACTCCCCAGGAGTGACAGGCTCCGTCCTCTGAATCACACAGCCTGCGGTTTACACCAAATAGTGGTCAGACCACAGCAGTTTGTTCTTGCGGCTCTTGTTTTCCTTCTTGCGGTTTATGTAAAACTAGAGTAGAAGTGCTATGTCTTTACTCACTATTGATATAACTGAGCACCAAGGTTTGAGTCATAAAACCATCGTCAAGTTGTTACGTGTTGGTATTTATTTTCAGAAAATTCCATGTGATAATGGAAATTCTATATTTGACCGCTGCTCTGTGACTTCTTTAAGCACAATGGTCACACGTTTTTCAATTGATATTTACCTTTTTTTTTTTTTTGCTTACAACAACCCATACACCCAGTATTTATGGGCTGTTCATCCTGTTGACTGCTCATTAATGCCATGTGTTTCCTGTTCCTGATCAGGCAGGGCACCTGGGACAGGAGGGAGCTGCAGCAGGCCACCAGACCCCCACCTCTTCGTCACAGAGGACATGAGCTAGCCTGCCTCGGTGGGCCTCCACCCCTCTTCGGGTGTCCCTGATACATGAGCCAGCAGGATGCTGCGGCCGCTGTCCACGCGCTGTCCGAGCGGCTCCTTGTAGCCTCCCACAAGGGCCAGGCTGACAATGTTGTGCAGCTCATCAACAAGGGTGCCAAAGTAGCCGTCACCAAGGTAACCGGCCATTCTTGGGTTCCATTGTCTTTTTTTAAAATATAAGCCAATGAGAACAAGTTTATGAGAATGGTCTTGGTGCATTACTGCTGCTGTGTCTTTTAGTATTTGTCTTGAGTGCTTCAAAGTAACAACATAAGCTTCTTCCAGAAAACACAAGCTTCTTTAGGCTTACTGTAAAACTGAATTACTGTGTAGAACTCTCTAGAAGTCAGAGGATCTGAGGAGAAATAACTTGTCTGTCAAGTGGTTTGTCAGAATTGTTTTTTGCATTATAAAGGAATTTATCCATTTGTTAGAAAAAATGTACTATGTAATATTGCAGTGTTTTAAATAGTAATAATATTTAATATTCAGGTAATATTTTAGACAGAAAAATATGGCCATTGCGTTAGACTGTCTGTAGTAAAAAGGGTAGGTAAGAGAAACAGGCCACGACAGTAGCAAGCTTTCAACACTTACAGAATTTCATTCAATACTGAGTTATAGCTCACATTGAGAAATCCACTTAGTCATGTCACAGTAAAGATGTATGACTTTAATTCGCTTTATTGATTGTGTAAAAGACTAAGATTTCTTCATTAAGATAAAGGCTGTTTTTAGAAGTACCCTGCAAATTACAGTTGAAAGTATTTAGATTGGGACATAAATTTGAAAGTTGTATTTTTTGTAATCTCAAATATGACACAAGAGGTTATTCTGAGTTTCTTAAAACATCCTTGACATTATGGTATAAACTGCAAGTTGTTCTCATTTCACTTAAAGCTTGGCTAGCAACATACTAACAAAACCTCAGAATTGTGCTGGTATAATTTTTCATTAGACCTCCTTCACCTTTTGCATAGTTTTTGGGTGTGTTTGCTCACAGACAGGAAATTGAGACATATTTCACGCACTGTGGATTGGCTCGTGTCCCTTATAAATACTTGTGAACTCAAGGATTGTGTTTAAGTTGGAATTTCCCAATTTATTAACTAAGACAAAGAGGGGGCAGTCACAGCTGATCAGAACTGGAAATAGCTGGTGAGAAGAGGGGTGAAAACAAGAGAAAAATAGATGCAAAAGATAGAAGTGGAGATGGAGAAAGATTGCATAGGAAAGATCTGAAGCTGATCGAGGCCTAGCTCCTCAGAGGGTGCAGTGGACCGGAGGCAGCCCAGTCATGTTGCCCAGGAGACGACAGCCTCTTGAATAGGTGCACCTGAAACGGACTAGTGGCATCTCTCCAACCTGGGCAGTTAGAAACAGTAGCCTTGGGCTGTGGCTTGTGCCAAGCCTTGGTAGTGCACCCCTGGGTACCTGTGAATCATCAGCTGCAGTCTGTGAGTTCTGCTTTGTGTAGAGGGCAATAATGAGAGGGTTAGCAGGAGGGTTAGCAAGGCTCTCATAATGGCTGTTAAACCAACAACTGATTAAGTGTGTTTGCCAACAGAGTGTTTGGGAAATGCAACTGCATGAGTCCTCAGACAGGAGTCATCAAAGGGGCCATATATCGTTGATTCATTTAAGCAAGACCTATGAAATATTTATCAAGCAGAGACTCTAGTGTTTTCAATGCTTAATTGATACTGAAAAGGCAACACATGTTGAAATGACAGTCAGCACTAGGGAACATGAAGACTTAAAAATGGCAACAGAAAGCACAGTGAATAATGCATGCTGTACGCCCTTTACTACACAGAGCAATAATTATTGAAAGAAATACGCACGCACTCCGGGGCGTCAGCGAGAATCGGGTAGCAGTTTCTGTTTTGAGCTTATTTAGAGTAATTCCCTGGAGCGCATTTCACACACGCTTCCTGCCTTAACACCTGCCTTCTCCGGTGCAGTATTTCCTGTGCTTCTGCAGTGCCAGTGCCTGCTGCTGTTTGTCAGCGATATTGGAAAATGCACACACACACACACACACACACACACACACACACACACACACACACTGTCATGGGCATGTACTGTACTCTGTCAGGAGAATGAACAATTGCCCAAAGTAAAGTCTGTGCTTTGTATATTTGAAAACAACCCAGAGTCGCAGAGCTGACTTCACTACACATATTCTAACTCGACAGTTAGTGTAGCACATATTATTGTAGGAGGCTTGAATGAGGATAATGTTAATGCTCTGGTGATTTGCTGTGCTTACGGATAATCAGGTTAGTTTGGGATTTCACCCTCCTGGTACTGAAAACACATTGTGAGGAAAGACCCATGTTTGTACAAGCCATGTATTACAGAAAGCACCAGGAAATTGTGAAGAATATTGGTTGTGTAAAAATATTTAGCTATGGCGAAAATACTGGCATAGTTTTTAATTGGATCTTGTAACTGTACAAAAAAACACAACACTAAAAATGACAGAACAATCTTGAACAATGTTTCTGCTGCTCTCTTGGTCTGTGTCTTTGGTCAGATGAGGGAAACTTGAGATTTTATTCTTTTTTTTGTATTGCCTCCTCCTGGTACAAATGGAAGAGGCAGACTGAGCCCATGCTATAGTCATGTGGGTCTTTGATGAGTGACAGTTCATTGCCTGTTTGTGCATATGTGTGTGTGTGTTTGCTCTTTGCCGCAGTATGGCCGGACTGCGCTGCACCTGGCTTCGTACAAAGGTCACGTTGAGGTCGTACGCATCCTGCTGAAGGCTGGCTGTGACCTGGACATTCAGGATGATGTGAGTACAGATGGACCTCTCCCACCTCTTACTCATGTTTATTATTGTCATCCTCACTTCAGACCAACACTACAGCATATACACATACTGTGCACTGTCCTGCCTTAACAAAGTATTTACTGTTTCATAAATATAAACAGGTATGAATATAACTCTCTCACAAGACAAACAATATAACAATCTATTTATTATTTGAAGTGTCACAGAAATTATTTTACAATGATATAACTTAATGCTTATTGTTTCAGTTTTACAAGAAGTGTCTGCATGAATATAACCAGATTGGCTTCTCTGTTGAAATGGTTTCCCTGCAGAAGCTCTGTAGTTTAGTTCCTTAAGGGAATCACAGATAGTGTAATCATGACCTCCAGTGGACTAGAATGGGACTATTATGACTGTGAGCTATGTGGAACCAGCTCGGTGTCTCCTACAACCTCTGTGTCCCCGCCGTGTCTCCTCCCAACAGCAAATGCTCAAAGCCTCTTTGTCCCCCAAATTTTCTCTGAGTGGTCACTAAGTTCCCAAGTGGCCCTTAGTGCCACCTGCTCCAGCCCGGTTGAGGGGTCACTGGGGCAACAAGGAGCAGAGAGTGCTGAGCGGCGGCTGAAGAGCGTGGCCAGGAGAGCATGCAGAAGATCAGAGAGAGCGAAGGAGGTTAGACGGTCTAACCTCGGCCAGTGGGCATCATACCCGTTCTGCTTCTGCCCTCTGAGCTCTTGGGTTTCGCTGTCCAGTTCTCTCACCTGGAATGGCTGAAACTCCTGTCAGGCGGCATGCTCCTTTTTCTCTCTGCTCCAGACCTTCAACATGGACTTCAGAAAACATCCACTTAATGGGAAATAAGTTCTGCCTGTAGAAACTTCAGTGTTGTGGTTCACCGATGAGGACATCAGAGAACTGCACGGAACCCTTTCACTTTTACCTCTTTTCCCTTCTCTTAAACGTATTACATGACAGCTAATATTAAGATGTGCATTAATCCACATTTTTAACTTGTACAGTTTGTCAAATATCACTTAAGCACATTTAAAACGTTTTACTAAAATAAGAAGCTCTTGATGGTTGATGTCATCACTTGGTTTGTGCCGCTTCAGCCACATGTTTGTGGTGATGGGGACACAGCTAAACGGTGTTTTTTGCGACTCTGTTTGCAGGGTGACCAGACAGCCTTGCACCGGGCCGCAGTTGTGGGAAACAGTGACATCATCGCAGCTCTTGTTCAGGAAGGGTGTGCTCTGGACAGACAAGATAAGGTAAACACAACCTACTGACTGCCTAGAGAAAATCGGGCTGCATGTTTCAGGTGTTATGGCTAGTCCAACAAAAGGTCACATACAAATAAAAATCCACAATCCACAACTGAAACGGAATCTTGCTGATTGATCACAGACAGATCTTAATGCGGCTGACAGATACCTGCAGTAAGGAAAAGAAAAGAACTGGGTTAATGATTTTTGGATATGTAATGCACAGCCTGGGTATTCATGTGTTATTAATAAGAGGGGTGAATAAATATTGACTGTGGGATCCTGAATATAGTAATTGTTGTTATTCTTGCAGGATGGGAACACCGCTTTGCATGAGGTTTCCTGGCATGGCTTCAGCCAGTCTGTCAAGCTGCTGGTCAAGGCAGGTGCCAACGTTCACGCAAAGAACAAGGTGAGGCCTGTTGTTGCTGTTGTAAATCAGCAGTGATTTGAAGTCATCAGAAGCAGAGACAGGAGCCTTGGCCTGATTAGCTGAGCAGCTAGCAGTGCTTAAACCCAGGGGCTGCATTTACTGAACACCCTGGTTCTTTGTGCTTTCTCAGGCAGGCAACACTGCCCTCCACCTGGCATGCCAGAATGGCCATGCTCAGAGCTCCCGGGTGCTCCTACTCGGAGGGTCCCGACCAGACAGCAGGAACAACGTGAGTTCTGCATACAGGCCTCACTCTCAATAGCACACTCTTAAGATGCACTTAGACTGATCTAGGATCTGTTTAAAATTGCTTAGACTAGCTGTAGGCAGCTGGTGGCTCAATGGGTGGAACATCAGGGTGGAAGGCAAAAATCTCCTGGTTTAAATCCCAGCTCAGCCACCAGGCGTGTCCCTGGGCAGGACACTCAGCTCCCCCAGAGGATGTGTGAAATGCAAAGAACCAGTTTTGTTATAACATGTATGTGACATGTGTAAGCCACTTTGGACAAAGGCATCTGTTAAATGAATAAACGTAAATGTAAACCACCACCAAGGAAAGACTCGAGGAGCTTTTCTTACAGCCTTTGAAGTAATCATAATATTTCATACTGTAAAACATCAGTGTATATCTGAACAACTTCTGCCAGTCTGAAATATAAATGTAGTAATTCTCTGATTTTCATTATTTTATTCCTAAAAACTAAGTGTAAATAAAAAATTTAGATAGGAAAATGACCTCCTTATTTTAAAGACATACCCAGACCATGAGAAACCTGGGAGAATGGGTTCTGAGTTATCACTAAAGCAGTGCAAGATACCTACGTAATGATAAGCCTATGATGACGTGAAAACAGACTTTTAACATGTCTGATGTCCTTAGGAGGAGTCCACAGCCACATTACAGCACAGAGCACTTTTCACATTTATTAATTAATCACTTGTACCAGAATTGCCGGTATTGCACTGCTGGTCACCACAGATCACCCTGAACTCACCTGTACACGTGACACACTTCCCTGTCTCAGGCAGGGGACACATGCCTGCATGTTGCAGCACGTTACAATCACGTGTCTGTAATTCAGATTCTCCTGGGCACCTTCTGCTCCGTGACTGAGAAGAATCAGGTCAGTACATGTGGACAGCACACAGCCTGCTTCTCTATCTCTAGTATTTACCAGGGGACTGTACAATGAAATGTATAATGTGGCAGCTGCACTACTTTTGTGATTTACTTACATATATAAAAATGTAAGACGTAAATGTAATTGTTATCTGTTGCAAGTAATTGTGATAAAGGCACACATTTAGAAAGCCTTCCTTTACACTGATTGTTTTTAATGAACATCCAAAAATCAGCTTTCTAATGGTACTGTGACAGACTTTGCTGGTGCTTGAGGTATTCTGGGAGGACTTATGAAAGGACTTTCCTATAGGCAGGGGACACCCCCCTCCATGTGGCTGCGGCTCTGAATCACAAGAAAACAGCCCGGCTCCTCTTGGAAGCTGGTGCCGACAGTTCTGCCCACAACAATGTGAGTACAACCAGTGGGCACCTCCGTTGGTGCCTTTGCTCAGGGTACCCCTCTCCCAATGGTGCTTCAGTGCAGACTTGTTTATGATGGACACGATGCTGGCATCTGGATGACTCAGAACGGTACCTGTGGAGTGGTCTCTCATCTTGAGACCTTGACATATTTAATAATCATTCCTATTTCCAAGCTATGGAGAACATGTTAATGCTGTTGGTACATGTTAGATGATATACTGACCGGGGTATTAATACCTTTTTAATAATCCCAAGCCTGTTTGTGAACAGACTGGGCTTTTTGGATACTTTTGCTTTTCGGGCATTTTGCCATTTATGTGAGCTCACTTGTGCCTGATGATTCTGACAAGATTAGACCTGGGAGACCAGCCACTTTGTTCTTTGTATACAGGTGGGTCAGGCGCCGCTGGACTTGGCCCGAGAACACAACAACGCGGATGTGGCTCTACTCCTCACCAAGGCACCTCAGGTCAGTGTTAGGAGCGTGTGGGGACCTGACAGCTTCACACCAAGAGCCTCAAATTAAGAACCTTGCATTCACATTCACTCACATTGTGAGTATCAGCCCTGTCTGAAAGCGCTCAGTATTGCTGAAGACTGCTGCTGCTGCTGCTGGAGGTCTAAATAGACACACATTCCCACATCAGGCACAGTCATGCTGGAGCTACAGAAGCGCAACACCAGCATGGTGACCTCTATAGGCAAAGGTGTTCTCTGTCCTGAGTTATAAATGGTTTATAAACTGAGTTATACACCGACCGCTCCTGGTCAAGGCAGCGAGGTGAAGAGATCCTGAGTTATACACCGACTGCTGCTGGTCAAGGCAGCGAGGTGAAGAGATCCTGAGTTATACACCGACTGCTGCTGGTCAAGGTAGTGAGGTGAAAAGATCCTGAGTTATACACCAACTGCTCCTGGTCAAGGCAGCAAGGTGAAGTGGTCCTGAGTTATACACCGACTGCTGCTGGTCAAGGTAGTGAGGTGAAGTGGTCTGGATAGCTGCTCTCACTGTCCCCTTTTTTGTGTCACACAGGTGCAGAGCTTCACACGAGGCAGGAGTGTGAGAAAACGGCAGGACAAGCTCAAGGCAGAGAGACGTGCTCAGTCTGTTCCCAGGGATGAGATGCTGCCCAGAAAGGTAAAAGAGCAGCCTGCTTACATCACCGGTCCTGCTTACATCACCGGTCCTGCTTACATCACCGGTCCTGCTTACATCACCGGTCCTGCTCACTTTTACACCTTCCTTTGAAGCGTGAACACATTTAGCTCATAAACACTGTATTTCCAGATAAAAGCATATAGGAGGGGAATCAGGTTTATGGCCAAGTATGTTTGTCACATACAAGGAATTTGTCTTCTCCACTTGGCCCATGCTCCTGGGGAGAGTGGTCGGCAGCTTCACGTGGCCCACAGGGAGCTGATGTGTTTTTGAGCGTCTTGCTCAGGGACACACAGCACCTGGGTTGGGATTTGAGCCGGGAGACTTCCGTATCTCTGATGTTCAACCCATTGAGCCACCAGTTCTGCTATATGTTTAAAGATGTGATGTGGTAATGCTTAATTTTAATTCTGATAGCTAACTAGCTAAAGTATCTAATAATTATGAAAAAAAAGGCTTGTCAGGTAATCTGAAGGTAATTGAAAAAAATAACATCTCTTATAACCAGTGGGATAAACCAAAAATTATTGAGAGATTTGACTGGATATGATATTCATATCAGGCAATATATACACAATACATGTACATTTTTGTCTTGCGGGTCACCTTAAAATGTTAAATTCAAATATATTCAGTAACAACATTTTATGAAATAAATTAGTTAAACATTAAGTAGATTATCCATACAACGCAAGTTATTGTTAATGACTGAGTTCAAACCCATGGAAAACCCTGAACTGCTTTTAAACACTGACTGATAATGGGCAATGGGTCTGACGGCTGTCTGCGGGTACACAGGGGAGTGTCTCTGCAGCTGATGACACCCAGAGCAGCGACCTTGTGGACCCCAGGAGGGGGGAGAGAGGGAATGAGCCAGCTGACAGTCTGGCCAAAGCGTGTGGTGGAAAGAGTCAACGCAGGAAACTCAAAGAGAAGGTGCATCTTCTGTGTGAACATGCTCAGGAAGTTTACAAATGGAAAAAAGTTGCACTGACAGCAAAGTTTGTGTATAATATGGTTGAAAATTAACAATCAAATACTGTGAAAAAGTTTTTTTGATGTAATCCATTAATCCTTCTCAGGATGAAAGAAATATTCCTTCTCTCAAGATGAGCACATTGTCCTTATGTGTCAGAACGTGCCCTGAAGAGCACGAGGCAGAATGACTGAAGCATCCAGTTTTGTGTTTCCTGTCGCTGCAGCCTTCACTATCAGACCCCATCTCACGGAGGGAGAGCAAACACGGCGAAAAGAAAAGCAGACCACGCGGACCCTCTCCCTCGGCCCCCGTGCCCCCCCCACCACACAGCTACAAGGCCTATCAGCTTTACACGCTGTACCGCAACAAGGACGGTAAAATTATGCAGGTGTGCTGTCGGCCATGATGCCATTACTTCCGTTTCACTGGCCTGTGGTTTGCTGGTTTAAACCTTAATCGCCTGCTGAGAGTAGCACGGGCCAGTAGCTTTTTGTTAGCCGTCTCTGGAGAGCTGACCCCCATTTCCAAAGCTGGGTTATGCAGCTGAAACTTCCTTCCTCCCGGCATTACTCTGCAGCAACACCTAGTGTCAGATGGGCACTGGTGGGGA
Source organism: Chitala chitala (assembly GCA_025773905.1). Taxonomy (NCBI): domain Eukaryota; kingdom Metazoa; phylum Chordata; class Actinopteri; order Osteoglossiformes; family Notopteridae; genus Chitala; species Chitala chitala. The sequence continues at coordinate 9,691 of JABJVR010038335.1, forward strand.
GCTGTGTGGAACCAAGTAAACGTGTTGACATACACAGACATCTGCATGCTCTTCACTGCATACTGGTGTTTGCCCCTGGGGCAGCAGGGATACTGTCTTTTCATAAAATTTATGAAAATTTTACTCTGACAACCAAGTCGACCCAGCCTAATAATATATGCTTTTGTTGTGTAAAGAAGTTCCTGATAACATGTATCACCACAGTGAATGCATGTGTGTAACTTCACACGTTTCCACAGGCTCCACTGAACGGCTGTCGCTGCGAGCCTCTTATCAGCAAACTGGAGAACCAGCTGGCTGCCACCAAGGAGGAGATGAAGTCAGAGATTAACACGGTGCAGGAACAGATGAACTCCAAACTGGGTCAACTTGACCGCAAGTACAAACACCAGGTGCGGTTAAATCTTGACTCAGGGCTTGCGGAATGGGATGCACTGCAACACAATGATTTTATGGTTTGTGCTGATAGGTAGCTGAGAAAATGGAAATGCTAGAAAGTAGCTTTGAAGAAGCTACAAAGTTACAAAGAAACATCACTGCATTTTCTGGGTCTTGATGGTCACAGACCTGCATGTTGTTGCTCACTTCCCTACCGAAAGAACAGTTTGAACAGCTATTTATCATATTGTGTAGTCAGGATGTTAATCATAAGTCGTTTAGAATGTGTTCAGACACACGCAGGTCCAGAGGCAGCCACTGTTGGTGTTGACTGTACACTCTGATAGTTTTAGCAAACTATGTCTTTATTATGTCTATCTTGTGCTTAAGTATTACTTTCTGATTTCAGAAGGACAGTATTAACCTGGGAAAAAAAATTCAATCAGTGGAAATCATTAAGAATTGAAGGGATTAAAGCACCAAATAGTGGTTACATGTTGTCTCTTCTGAAAAGATCAGCGCACTGGACAAGATAACCATGGAGAGGGTTTCAGCAGAACGCGTGGAGTGCCTTAACCGCATAGACCAGAGAGCCAGACTGGACCGGCAAGAGGTGGAGAAGAGACAGGTACAGCCCTCCGGAGGTGCTCAGAGTCAGGTCAATGCAACCAGGAAACACGCCATACTGCTACTGGTCTATTAAGAGTTTTACTTGCAGCAGCATGTGTACAGGTTAGGTTTAGGGTTAGTTCGCTGGCTCCTATACGGGTGACCTTTGAACAGGAAATTTCAATCACCTTTTCCACAAAACAAGGTGTTGCTTCCTCATTCCCCATGCAGGCGTCAGTGGTCAGTGAGCTGAAGAACTGGTGCAGGTCCAAGATCCAAAACATTGAAGTCCGCTTCAGTGGAGATACCAAATTTGCCAGGCCAAGTCAGTCTCCAACCCTTGTGGAGAACATTCAGGAGCTGGGCTTGGAGGGTTTCACTCTTGTGTCCACCCCTCCAGAAGGTATCTGTAGCTCACCTACTTCCACTGAAGAAGCCAGAACCAATGGCAGAACGACAGGCACCGAGGAGACCCCAGGTACTCGCTACTTTGTGGTTCAGCTGGACAGCTCCCCAGGTATGCCTGCCAATAAACAGTCCACTGGATAACTCTAGCACACACCTGCTATGTTGTGTAGCTAATATATATGCAAATATTGTATTATTTATGCTCATGCTTTGTTGGTGTACAGGGTGGATTTATTAACAGCTGAGTTTTAATACAACCTCTTGACTGTTTCCCTGTAGATGAGAGACAGAATCTGTCTGAGCTCTCCTGTCCCCACACGAGCAAGTCTGTGCCATCATCTCCACAAGTGGTCCGTCCAAAAGAGCGGGTGCGGCTCCCTACCGATGCATACAGAGCGAACGAGGAGGTGCAGGGCACAGCGGGGTTGGAGACTGGGCTGAGGGACGCTCAGGCCAGCAGGAACAGCAGCCTGTCTCCTGCCGCGGAGCACCGTGGGGGTGTGGGGCGGCGGGACCGGGACAGGAGCAGGCATCATAAGAAGCCATCCATGGGCAGGACTAAGAGCAGGGCAGCCACGGCACAGACAATGGAGGTCTTCGACCGACCTCCAGAGCCTCCGTTCACGCAGGAACGAGAAAGCATGCACGCGCTGGAGGTGACACAGTACTTCTTTGAGGCAGTCTCCACACAGATGGAGCGCTGGTATGAAAGAAAGATCCAGGAGGCCCGCTGGCAGGCAGAACAGCAAGCCCAGCAGGACCAGGCTGCCCTGCTGGAGAGGATAAATTACCTGGAGGAGGAGCTGCGCATGCTAAGGACTGGCATACACGAGGGCAGCTAGCAGAGACTGTGCCAGCGTGCAGAGTTTCCCACAATTCCTCATTCCTGTGGGTGAAACAGAAAATGCTACCTAAATGTAGAAATATAACTTGTAGAAATAACCTATAGCCAATAGGACATGTCTCTATAATAATATGCAGAACTAAAACCACTAGTATCCACTGTAGCTTAACTTCCAGTATTGTTGTCTGTTTGAACTTTTAAACAGCATTCTATCCTTTCCAAAATGAAGCATGTTCCTATTGTGATCAATGGTAAATGAAATGACAAAAAGTTTAAATTTTTGGCTCCAAATACAAAATGGAATTTGTACAAGAAAAACATCTGACACAAGGTTAAAAAGTAATATAAGAAGCTGAAAAAGTTAATGGAAAGGAATATGCTGTTTTTTGTACTTTCACCAAGGCCAGGTGGAGGTAGTTTCTGCTAAACCTCACATAAGGCTTCACCACCGACCATTCTGGTGAAGAAGAAAATCTGTTAATCTCTCTTAACAGCTGTGTACATATATTGTGTTTTGTACAGTAAAGTGAGTATTTATAGTGGACAAGGGATTAGACAAAATTCTGAAAGCTTTTTTAAAATATTGAATATCCCTTTGTAGAAGGAAAAGTAATTTTCAGAGTCAAAAAGTTAATTATCAGACCCAGGTGAACAGGTTTAGTATTTTGGATTCCATTCTTACCAATATTTAAGTAGTAATTATTATAATTTACAACCCTGCAGAGTATTGTCTTTGCCAAGTTTTTTAAAATCAGAAATTAGCTGACACCTGTGAACTTCTGAAAACAGTATTTAAGGAATCTCTTTTTGATAACTTTCTGCCAACATGATGGCAAACATTAATGGATTTAGGAATTGTGTCTTTCAGTGTCTGCATACATTCTGATTCAAAGACTGTAGATGTAAACTGTAAACTCTTATGTGATCCATTTTTTATGTTTTTAAAAAACAAAGAAGCATTACCCATGTTTTACAAAGTCTCTTTATATATGATTCACACAAAAGTATTTAATCTCACACACTATGTATATTAATTTAACAGCAGTCAGCCCAAGCCAATATAGAGTACATGCACTTGTGAGGTAGGCTGTTGTTTGGCCTGGGTTTAACATTGAGTATCGTTTGTATTGACACAACCACATGTGTAAAAATGATAAAAACACTATTCTCCAGTGAGCATTTCAGTGGTACCTAAGTAGTTACCAAGTTCCCAAACTTTTGTTTACATAACTGTGACAATCTAGTGTGCCAGAATAATCATGAATGAGCATCTGAAACCTCTCACTAGTCATTTAATTAAATGTAATGACCATTACAGTTACCACTTATCTCCTACATGTAGCATGTCAAAAGCTTCAGAATATTTCACATTATTGTTGAGAAGTGACTCAAATGTTAACATGAAATACTGGCTCTTATACCACTTTATCAGTTTATAATCAAGTCATTTTCCAAACCACTTATCCTGTGTAGGGTTGAGGGGGAGCCTGGAGTCAATCCCAGGGTACCTAAGGCACAAGATGGGGTAAACTCTAGATGCGATGCGAACCCATCGCAGGGCATAATCTCACACAGTCACACACCCAATCACACGCTACGGGCAAACCAGAAACACATTAACCTACAATACGTCTGTGTACTGGCACATATTCAAAATAACCCTGAAATGCGCTTTACAAACATATTTGCACATAACAGAATACAACCAGGTGAAACATCCAAACATTACAGAAGTATGTACACAGAATACCAGTTGAACAAAACCGGTAACTTAAATTTTACAACCATCTCACCGAAAATTTCAGTCTTTAAAATCAATCTTATTAAACACCCGAGCTTAAACTAACCTCACGACATATCGGAGAAATGTTACTATGCTCAGGACGTAACAGGAGGGTTTGGGCGCTGCTGGCTGTGCGCCATGGCAAGCGCTTTCTGCAGCTCCTCCAGGTGCATGTTCGCCTGGGTGATCATCATCCGGACGGCGTCCTGGCACAGAGGGGGCACCAGGGCATTTCACATGATAAAATACTGAACAGCCCTTCATCTAAAAGTTGCACTTCACTTAGCAGACTATAAACCATGAACTGCAGGCTCGTTAAAACGTTGCCATTTGAATTTAATTAAAACGCTGAGCTGAACGAGGCCATCCATTCGGGTTATCAAAAGATGGGGTGGTGCACCTGATTCGTCGCCTCTTTATTTCTCTTGAACTCCTCTCTCGCCCAGTCCCGAAGATATCTGCGGTCGTCCTCATTTGGTACTTGCCGTATGGTCCTCAGCATACTTCTGTACAAATTCAAAACTTTCTGCCGCTGCAGAAACTAAAACACCGGGTCTATTACATATAATACTACACTACAGCCGGCTATTTTTTTGCCATCCCATTCTTTTAAGACACTCAAAATACTTCTGCATTAATTTTTGTGCATAGTCATAATTTTGAACACAACTGACTATATAACAGATAAATATCTGATAAAAGATCGGAGTTGTTACCTGTTTCAGACTGAGTGCGGTAGGGGGTAACCTAGAGGACGCCATACAAGCGCAATATTTTGGAAAAAGACGCCGCTTACGATGTATCCGTACATATAGCGTACCATCAAAGTACAAAAGCTGCTCCGATTGCACTACAGCGCTCTCTGGTGCACTGGAGGCCAATCACACCGCCTCTCCAGCATTTGGCGCTTCAAGGGTCAAAACAGGACATAACGCCGAACACCATTAAAAAAGTTTATTTATATCACTTAATATTTAATTTAATAAAGGTTCATGGGTAGCTTGAGTTTTTCCATAAAGGTGCATAAGGAAAACAACAGGTGAGCTATCTTTAATTCAATTCCCAAATGTAACTATTCACAATGCAAAAAGATTTACCTAAAATTCATAAATCTAAAAATACTGATGTATATTAAAACCTAGACGCACAAAAGGTATGTTTTCTAGTTCCGAACGTACCAACCCATTCAGAGAAGCTAATTTGGCAATAATGTCAATCCTTAGTAAAGTCTGATACAAAGACAGTTTGCCAGCAATCTACATTAATTTAGTGGAAGCTCATATTTAAAGGCACATTTTATGCATTTAAAGGGCTCAAAGAAATATATGTATAACCATTTTGGAGGCGTTGTATCAATTATTGTTAAGAAGTTGGAGAATATTTTCTTTACTGGCCATTTTTAATTTTACCACTGTAAATTGTGTGCTTTTATTTAACTACTTGACATTTTAAAGCATTCACCACATTTACAGAATACTGCAGAGGTATTCAGTCAATGTTCTCTCACACACGCATGCACGCACACACACACACGCACACACACACACACACACACACACACGCTCGTGCGCACAAACATTTCACATTTTTCCACGTTTGTTCAAACATGCAATGTTTAAAAGTAGGCTGCCATTTTATTCACAATGTATGGAAAAGAAAAAAACCCCTGTAAAGTTTCACAACAAAAGAAAAAAATTCAGGATTGGAGGCGGCTGTCTAACACAGGGGCCTAATGACAAGATTCTATGGAGAAGGCACATACACAGTTAGCGGCAGCTCTGTCCTCTTGCCCCTCCAATATCAGGGGTTTTAGCAGCAATGTGACATTGTGCAATTCTGCACAACCTTGTACAGTTCGAACCACGATCCCGCAGCTGACTGGCCTACTGGTCAGCTGCAGTGACAAGCTCGAACCACTGCCTCAGGGCGTCACTCAGGGTCTCGGGGAGGACATTGACGTCCCGCAGGATGATGTAGAAGGGGAAGGGGAACTCTTCCATGTAGGAGCGAATCTCCGGCATCTCTCCTGGCCCTTTGAAAATGGGCACCTTGATGTCCAGGATAGAGTCCTGAAGAACATGAATGCAGACATTAGGAGAGCTGAAATCACAGCTTTCCAGGACAACATTGATGACTGAACACTTGCAAATGCGCAAAAAAAACACCACAATCACCGATGTCCTCTCTTACCCGTGAACTAGGGTTATCCAGCACCACGAAGATGACGAAGATGCCAGCATTGCGAGCTGCCTGCACGGCCGTGGTGACCCGCTCCTTCCCCTCCAGGAAGAGCCCCCTGCCATCTGACACGATCAGCAGCAACTGCGCCGTCTCTGTAGACAGATAGTCGGCTTTCAGCAGAGCTGACACAGATGCTGATGTAAAAGCGAACCATACAGGGCTCAGCGTGACTGACAGTTTCAATGACTGCTGCTGTGTAATCGTCTCCTACTCAGGGCTGTGAAAACTGCTAATAAAGAAAGATACGTTTACACACCCTGTGGGTTGTCTATTCAAATCCCGAGAGGGGCTTTACCATTGTGTTAAGAAAAATACTCATTCTCAAAATAAAACATCCTGCTGTGCACATGCTTTGTATGTTTTCTTAGTTCAAAACTAGGGTGTCATTTACAGTTTGAGGGAAGGTCTGTAAGGCAGTGGAAAATTTGCATAATTTCAGTGCGTCTTGTTTTTCCCCTTCCCACAAACAGAGCAGATTTGGTCAGTTTCTTCAGGTCCACCTGTGTGCACTGCATGGATCTTTCACTCTGACTACTTTGACGCTGGTGAGACATGTTTAAGCAGGCCGGGTCTGAAACCCGATGCTGGCAGTTAACTGTGAGCTGTGCTGGAGCATGGCAACGGCGGATCAGCACCGTCAGAACAAGCCTCTGGCTTTCAATGGGGGTGATTGTGCCCAAACTCTCTCCTCCCTCCACCCTGCTCCCACTATGTCTCCATTCTCACTGACAAACTCAGGGCTTGTTTTTCAATCTCTTGGTACAAGAAGGCCAAAGACCTCAGAGAGGAAACACCTTCCTCAACAATGCTGTCAATGTGTTTTAGGTTCCATCTTAATCATACACAAGTAAGGCTACTGAGTTCAGAGTTGACCTTAAAAAATAAACTCTGTTAAACACAAAAAATAATTAAATAAATGACAGTTTTCTAATTTGAGGACTTATTTGGTTTGGTTCTTTGACCAATCTGTGCCTCACCTGTACCGCTGGAGCCACTGACATGTTGTCGTGCTGAAAAAAACATGCTGGCACAACTTTCTAGAAACTAGAAAAAAAAGAGAAGGGTGCATTGGTATTAAAAACACATTACTGTAAACAATGAAAGAAAAAAATTGAATATTGTATATACCTGTGTATGAATCAAGACATTTAGGTCTTAAAATATAAAAACAGATTTGACATAATTCAAGGGTCACAAAAAATATATAACAATAATAATTCTGGGCAAAATATATTATCAATACTGTTATCCTTCAATAATATCTATATACTGCAGTTTATGTTGTCGATCTGCTGCGATTTAAAACAAATTTACAATTATGGTTGTATTGGCTTCCAACATTAAAGTTCCATATTTCAATCAATACTGACCATTCTATGTCATTTGATACCTCAACCAATGATACGGCTTGAAGTTTAATTGAGGTTTATTTACTTTAAAGGGTGGAACCAACATTCATTTTGTTAAGTTAACCAAAGTTACAGCCTTTTATGCAGTAACTTCGATTGAACACTGATTGTTTAAATTTTAGGCTAATTAAATCTATCTTTTATTTATTAGTGCATTAGTTTTTAGTTTAGCCCAAAATACTGCCATCAACTTATCCCTGAGATCAACTTATATGAGTATACGTACCATTCCTGTGCATTATGTCCAATTAATAAAATTTATGTGATTAACAGCTATTTTATCAGTCTGGCATCACATAACACCTTGTGCTCTTACTTGGGCTATTCTTGTCTTCTTCTGCTGGAACTGGCACAGCCTTAGTATTCTGGCTCCTGATTGGTCAGTGAACGGCTGGTGGAAAGGATGGAGAAGCCGTACTGTCTCCCCAAAGCTAAAAAGGGGAAAGTTTGCAAATCTTAGCCGAGAACATGCAAACTAACAAAAGGCAAAGGGACTTTTTAATGTCTTCCAAAAACTCACCTGCACACCGACACCTGTCCGACTTCCAGGAGAGCGAGGGCGTTGGCGATCACAGATAACGACTCAAACGCTAACTGTTCAACACAACAGAAATGAGGAAAAGGTGAGCCAACAGGCTCATAACTGGTTGCTTAGGCTGGCCAGTTTTGTCCCATCATGCACTCAACTGTTTAAGACTGACTTTGCCCAAAGTATGTGGTAAAATAAATCTGTTACATGAGCAGACAAATCTGTTTTCTTCCATTCCCCAACAGCCACATCTTGAAGTTTTTTCCTCTTTAATGTTGTGTACCTGTTTTGAATGGTTGTCCGTCATGCTGGATGAGTCGTCCACAGCCAGGCATATCTGGTACTCCCTTTTGCTGGGTTTCGTCCTCCTCAGCCAGATCTTATCCTTGCGGAACTGGCTGGCAATGTAGGGAATAACCTTGCGCATGTTCAGTCTCTTGCCTGTGCGGAAATCACCCCTGGTGCCAATTAGAGAAGAAATTAGCTTCAAGAAAATAATAAACAAAACAAATGTAACTAACAACAACATACAACAACATACAACAACATACAACAGTCATCCCAAACGTGTGCAACACTGATATTTGGTAGTAAAATGCTTAAACACGGTTTAGAGAACAAAAAAAAAAAAAAAAACCCAGAGAACAAATCAACCAGAATTTTCTGAGAAGGAAAAACATACATTCAACCCTCAGTTGTCAGCCCTAAAAATTTGACCTCAGATTTATATCCATGCTTCAGGCACAGCCTCAGACAAAGACTTGGATGTCAGACACACATCTGGGAACCAGTATCCTGGGGCAAAACCTTTCCAGGGTTGGGTCAGGCCAGTACTCACTTGAGCTTGGCGGCCTGTGTAGGCTCCAGGATCAGTCGCAGCTCTTCACAGAGCTGCTGTGAGAGGGGTGCCGTCAGCAGCTGGTACTGCTGCCACATGACTGCAGCGATGCCCTCCTGGGATGCAGGCAGAAAGAAGAGAGGAGAGGACAAAGGGATTAGCACATCTGTGTTTTTCCCATCTCTGCATGAGATTAGCCTGCTGTGCACTCCGCTGTAATCTCAGGCTGAGGAGGTGGCCCAGCTGGGGGTTACCTCCTCCTGGGTTCCAGGGCTCTCCTTCTGCCAGGCCTCCAGCTGCTGCTCCAGTTCCCTCCTCAGCTCCTCTGGATCTCTCACTGGAGGCTGACCAACACAAGAAAAAAAAACAGATAAAGAGGTGAGTTTCTGCTGGTAGGTCCTCAAAAACATGCTGTTATAATTCAAATTACATAGCATGGAGGACGAGCACTTGAAAGTCTTCAGTGACTGACAGTGTACACCAGATGTGTTCGGGAACAGTGTTCAGTTACCTGTAGTGTGTTAATGAGAAGCTCAGGGACAGTGTGAATGGTAGACTCCAAGCTTCTTTCTGGCCGTTCTTTATCGTCGTCATAACTCATATCCTCTGACCTCTCTTCCTCGTCCTCCTCTTCATCGTACTGCCTCTGAGCTTCCAGCTCTCCACTCTCCACACCTAGAACACACAAAATCTCACCTTTCCCCATTTCTTCTCTCCCTCTCACACATGCACTTATGCACCCACGCACACAAACACACAGCGTTTCTCAGGGGGAACGGGAGTACCTTTCTGTGAAGATCTGGTTGAATCTCGCTTTTCTGGCTTCAGCTCCTTGGTGTCAACTGTCTGCAGGTCTTCCTCTTGTTCTTCCATTTCAATGTTACCACCCTCTTCCTCCTCTCGCTCAGCTTCCTGCTGGGCTACTGCTGGGTTCTGCTGATCTGCACTGGCCACATCTGTCCACAACAGAAATAGAGAAACAAACTTCTAGTACACTTCCTGAAATAAGACATTCTTCAGCAGTAAAACTTTAACAGTAAGCTTTAAAATGTGCTGTGGACATTTTAATGCAGCACCTATGTCTGTCTACCTAGGTGCTGCAGTCTAGTGGCTCAATGGGTAGAACATCAGCTGGGATGCAGACGTCCCCTGGTTCAAATTCCAATCCAGGCACCAAGTGTAGCCTTGAGCAAGACACTCAAAATGCTAGCTCCCCAGGTGCCATGTGTAGCTGCCTACTGCTCCCCTCATGGGGTTGGGTTAAATGCAGAGAACCAATTCCTTTTATGTGACAAACATACTTGGCCATAAACCTGATTCTCTTTCCCCTTCTCCTTCTGACACCCCCCTTGGGCTATATGCCCAGGAGTAGAAATTTAGAGCAGTAAAATTTGCACATATGAGCTTTGTTAAAACATCTGCGGGCAGCATTTAAAGGTACGCTGACAGGAGAGCCAGACTGGGAGTACCATAGGTCTGCGTGTCATAGTGCTCCTCTTCTTGCTTAAGGTGCTCATATAGGTCTGACTCCTGCTTGGCCTGGGTGTCGTCCTGGCGCCCCTCTGTGACGTTCTCCACAGTGCGCAGCCGCTTGTTCACCTGGTCGCTGCTGTCGCCTGCGAGCCGCTCGCTGTCCTCCTTCCCAGGCTTTCGCTTGAAGCTCTGAAACGGGTCGCGGGGAAAGAAGTGGGCACACACGTCATGGCCTCTGGAGCAGCTCAAAGAGCTTATAAACACCGACAGGGCAAACCAAGCATACCTGTGTTTTTCGCCAGCTTTGCTTCAAGGAAGACACCTGTGCTGTAAGCTGGGACTCGTGCCCTTCAGACTGGTTGGCATCTGCTGCCCCGCTGCCATGCTCCTGTGTGAGAGGTGAGACAGAGAAGTTGTTCATATTTCAGGAGCAAACACCTTCACCACTGCTCTGTGGCTACGTGCTGGTTACATGCATTCCAACACAGGACAAGGAGGACACAAAGCTGATGTGCTGCACCAGTGTAGATGTCTGGTGCTGCATTATAAAGGTGTAGAGCCAGTGTTTCTTAAGTGGTAACAGAGGGTGAGGAAACAGACCTCTTTGGCCTGATCCTTCTCAGCAGCATCCCCAGCCAGCTCCATGGCTGTGTCACTCTGTACGTTCTCCTCTCCAGTCTGTCCTGCCGCCTCATGCTCCTTCCTCTCCATTGCCTCCGCTTCATCACCCTCGTCCTCCTCATTTGTATCCTCCTCTTCCTACGGACGAGATGGTTGAAGTGGAGCAAACATTGAACGTATACTTAGAGCGCTCAAGTTATTTTTATAACCAATTACTGAAATACAAATTGAAATTTTACAAAAATTTAAATGTTTCTTTTAAAAAACAAACAAAAAAATTTATTCCCCTTCTCAATTAAAACTTAAACCAGTAGCAACAAAACATGAAAATTATACTTGAGAAAGTGGGTCATGACAGTTATTCTAGAGAAGTATAACTACAGGCTGACAGACCTTGGCTTGTTGGCCTTGATCTGTAGGCATCGTCCTCTCCCCTTCCTTGTCCTCTTCTTCTCCCTGGTGTTCCTCCTCTTCTTTCTCAGCCATTTCACTGGTTTCAGGCTCTGTCTTTTCAGGTGTTTCTGCGCTGCCCTCCTTCTCTTGCTCGTTCGGTTCCTCCTCCTCCTCCTTGGCCATCTCCTCTGCCTGATCCACCTGTTGCTCCTCAGACATCTCCTCAGGCATGTCCTTCGGCCCCTCCTCTTCCCCCTCTTCCCCCCCTTCCCCCCCTTTCTCCTCCACCTCCATGGGCATGTCATCTATGTCAAATGGGTTGTTTTCTGGAATGGAAAACACATATCAAATGCTGCAGATACTCTATATGCAAAAATTACTTGCAAGAATCCACATAAACTCAACTTCTTCACCTCCATCAGTAGACACATACTTCTTATCTATGTCAGCCTCCTCTTTCCCTACTTTTCCTTTTCACTTCTCCTTTTGTCTGTGTTCCTCTGGCCCCACTCTGAACCCCCCACTCACCATCTCCTTCTTCCTCGTTCTCTCCCCGCTCATCCTTGTCATCCAGGTTCAGGTCCTCTGGGAGCTCCATGGCTTCGGCCTCCAGTTTCTGCTCCTGCTTGCCATGGTAGGGATCGACCTCATTCTCATCAAACTCTCGCTGGAGGTCAACACAGACACAAATGCAACATTAATAATGATGCAGAAACCACCACAAGCAACTACCTGGTGAACAGCAAACACAGATATTCAGCATATTCAGATGATAGGAACAGAGAAATACCTCATCAATCTGCTCATTAATCTTTTCTTCTTCCTTTTCAGGACCATTCTGGTTTTGATTGTTGTCCTGCTTCTTTTCGTCTTTCTTAGAGTCTCCAGCATCCAGATTGTCATCCTTTGCAACCAACTCTGACTCTCCCTACAATTTATCCCATTATTACAAACTGTTTCATTGTCACTTAATATTTTTAAACCATAACTGCATATTTTAATGATAACCTAAGCACAGTGAAAGATCAGATATTTGGTAGGCAATACCAAAGTCATTCTGAAGCCTTAACTGTACAGATACCTCATCCATTCCTGGGCCTGACTCCTCCTCCTTCTCACTAGTATCCAGGTCATTGTCATCATCGTCGTCTCCCCACATCCTTTCATCCAGTGTGTTTGTTTGCCCCTCTCCCAGCTCTCCCATCTTCTTGTCCAGGTCCTCTTCATCCTCTTTGTCAGACTTGTCCTCATCATCTTCCCCTGTGTAGATGTACAGAAAGAGCGTTGTCAAAGGGGTGCCCAATTACCCTTGTATTACTGCTCGCTTCTTGTGCAGGAAGGTTCTGCTGGTTCTAGAATGTTAACAGACCAGGCTCCCCATCGTGCATCGTCCCATCAAAGTCTTCTGTCATCTCTATGGCATTCTCCTCTTCTTTAATGTTCTCCTTGCCTTGTTCCTCCTCATCTTTCTTTTCCTGGCCCTCTTTGAAGGTGTCCTCTACCTATGAAAGATATTTTCCATTAATTAAGACGGAATTCAAAGAGTTTTATCTCGGACATAGTTTTGTTCCATGTTCGCAGCTGCATTCCAGGCAACAGTAATGAGGTAACGTGACGTAATCCTCACCTGCTCTTCATTCTCGATCTTATCGCTGACATCTTTGGCTCCCTCACCCTCCCCGATGCCCCCACCTTCATAGTCGTGGAACTCCGTGGCACCCTCGCCTTCCCCTCCGCTCATGAGCTCTTGGGGTAGGCAGAAGCCCTGCAAAACAGCAAGGGGTAGAATGTTGTGCTATTTGCACATATGATATTGTAGTAGTGATGATTTTTACATTTAAAGCTTTAATGATCACCTAAAAACACCCTTACTTATTAACCAAAAACCAGAAATGGAAAATTTTAACATAAATATAACTAAATACTGAATGAACCAATTGTCCTTTCAAATCATCACATTATGCTTCCTATAAATAGCATGTTTAGAATTCCATAACCATGTTCTTAGCAAACGTTCCAGGTGATGTTTTCCACACCTCAAAGGTATGTGACCTCAATAAACCTACACAGTTCAAAGGTTTACAGACTGAGACCATGTGCTGTGCCCAGGTACCTTCTGAGCAAGCTCTGAGAAGATGCCACTTAAGACGGACAGCAGCTTGGCTGTGCTCCTGTGGGCACCCAGAGATACGACCAGGAAGTGGCACACCAGCTCCGAATACACTCCCAGCAGGGGCTGGATCCTCATCAGCCTCTGGCATGCCTCATCCACATCCTGAGAAGACACATATATACAGATTCAACAATACAGGAAAAGCCTGGGACATCACCATTAGCAAAGAAAAGGAGAGGGGAACATCTGCAAGGTACAAAGGATCTCACAAAGTAGAAGCACATAAGAAATGTTGCTTACAAACCACACAAGACCACAAGTGGACTGTATGAGAACATGCCAAACAAGGAACATCAAAACATTATTTCAATGAACACAGACAACATCAATAATATCTCTGACAAGGGCAACACCGACACTTAGCTTTATTTGGCAACAAAAATGTTAAGCATGGACTACAACATAAATAAAATGGCTTTCTACCAAAAATAGCAGATAGGTGCTCTTTGACACTATGAATGAATAATTAAGAGCAAAGCTTGTCAATTTATTTAACTGGATTTGAGACATTCCATTCTGTTTCTCCTGTGACGTCTGCTCAGGTACTCCATTCAAATGTCTGGTAGTACAACACCTGCAAATTTTCAGAGGAACAGGCATCTCTTTGGACAGCAAGGCAGTCCAACAGCTCTTCCATTGACGTGTTGACCTCTATCAGCGACAGGAACGACACCTCCACATTCAGGTCCTCCTCCAGAAGTTTTGTGAGGTGACCTGTCTTCAGCAGGTCTTCAGCTGGGATTTCTTCACCATCTGCAGCACACAAAATAAATGACAAAGTCTGCATGTCGTGGTGTCCAGAGGAGAAACATCTACATATTCAGTGTAAATGTGAACACACTGCTCTGTTCCTCACCTGCTTTGGCCTCTTGGGCGCTCTGCTCTTGTTCTGTGCTCCCATCTCTCTTTTTCACCAGGTTTTGCACTGAACATAGGACCCTGTTGATGGCTTTCTCCAGCTGATCAGAGAACTGGGAGGAAAAAGACTGGGGGGATTCTTGTGAAAGAAAAGAGTAAGGACTGGTAAGTTTGGAGTATGAAAAGCAGGCTTTTCGTAAAGCTGAAATGTGGGATCATGTTCTGCTGCAACATCTGGTGACGGACACTTAAATGAACACAATGCAAATCAAACTGAAAAAAAATGTACCTTGCTGACTGTAGTCCAGAGGACATAGCTGCGCCTTCCAGGTGGAGAACTCCACCTGGCAGGTCTCCACCTCCTGCCGTACATACTGCAGACTGGGGACCAGGGAGGGCTGGGTACAGCCACCCATAGCTCCACCATGCACAACAGAAGTAAACAGACTCTCCACCTCCAGCATTCGGGAGACCACACTGCCAAGCTGGTCTAAGCCAGAACAGCACACCCTGAAGTGGGCCCTGTCAAGCCAAACAGATGGGTTGGGTCACTAAAATTAATGCCTAGTTGGGAGGCAGAAGCCCCTAGTATGTTCACCACACTCGGAACTTTATGACTGAAATATGGATTGTTGAGCATTTGTAAAATATAACAATCCTATTGTAATGTGTTGTCATTATAATTACTACTACATTGTTAATGAACTGTTATCGTTTCACAATTTCTAACGTGCTCAGATTCTACCTCCTTTGAAATTATATGGTGCTTTAAATCTTTTTCCTTCTTTACAGTAATGCCCCTTACCAAGATACGAAAAGACCAGTACTCTAGTGTTCATCTCTCTAGTACTCTAGTAGTTTAGTTCTGCCACACTTCTCTTACCAGTTCTGCAAGTTTTCCACAGTGCACTGCTTCACAAGGCCATCCAGCTTGGCCTTCACAGTCTTGGTATCAGCCAGCATCCCTGTCAGCGTCTGCATGGCCTGGGTCCAGGCTGGGTCACCCCTTCTCATCAGACATCCAGGGGGTTGGCACTGTGCGTCTAGGGGCGATGTGTACCTCAGAGTTCCCTTGGCCACACCCTCTTCCTCAGTCTGAGGAGCTGTGCTAGGCACTGCTGCCTCTGGGCAACACTGCAGAATCATTGAGAACTGCTCCAGAACCAGGGAGCACTGAGTGGCCAGAGTGTGAACCCTCCTGGTCCAGTCCCTGAGGCTTTTCTGAGGAGGCAGGATACCTCTGCCTTCACAACCTTCACTCAGGTGAGACTGAACACCCTGAAGGCACCCAATCAGCTTCCTGGTAAATGGCATTGTTAAAAATGCAGGTGTGAGATACAGAACAAGCCACAACAAATGGGTTAAGCAGAGATGAAGAGTATGGAGCGGGTTGTGGGGTGGTACCTGAGGTGGACCCACTGCTCTGTGACAGAGGCAAGGCGGAGTCTTTGTCCAAGCAGAAGTTTGAGTAGGTGGGCGGAGAACCCCCGGCAGCGCTCTATCATGCCCAGACTGAGCTCCTGGAATGTATACAATCACACACAAAAAATAATTACCAGCTCCTGAAATTTGGATATAAAATGGTCTCACACACACACACACACACACACACACACACCATTCTGGTGCTCACCTTGGCAGCGCTCTGGAGAGCCACCTGCAAAGCGTTTCTTCGAGCCCACGAGCGGTAGAAGTATTTCTGACAGCCATCCCAGGCAGACGTCATCTCTGCAAACAACCTAGTAAGCAGAGCCCAATACTTCTGTCAGTCACCAAAACCACAGCTGTGAGTAAATCCCACCTCTTCTCAGTTACTCATCATATGTACAACAGAGCTAAAAGCTATGTAATTTGCCAGTTACACGTCGTGTAAGAATGCACGGACACTGCACATCAGCGGACAGCTCAACAAGACAAAAAAAAAAAAAAAGTAAGTGTGAGATCGGAGCCCATGGCACACCTGAATTCTGCCTCCTCCGTGCTCGTGACGTCAGAGAGGGCCTTGCTCAGCTCCAGTGGTTGTATACATAGCATTTCTTCTTGGTTTACAGTGCGACCCCATGTCAGCCCTTTACGGTAAGACAGGCCTGCCGGGGGGGGGGGGGAACCTTTGCTGAAGTTTTCATTCTTTATGGTGATCATCATAACGCACAAGAATTACAGCACAGTTAAGATTAGCTGTGAAACTAAAGCCCCCGTGTACACAAAAGCAGGCTGATGATGCCCAGCACGTACCAGTGTGAGCCAGCATCTTGAAGAGATCAGACAGGGCTCTTTGTTTCTGATGCAGAATGTACTTGGCCTCCGATTTCTGCTTCTCCTTGTCTGCAGAATGGTCCACTGACAGCCCTTGGAGCTCATGGACATTTCTAATGATTTCAACTAGTGTAAAAAATAAAAAATAAAATAAAAAAGTAATAATAATAGTAATAAAATACAAGTTGTTACATTACAGGCTAAATGGCACACCAACAAAAGACAGGTGCCGAAAAATTTCGTTGCTTATGCAGACCTTCAGCTGACGTGTACACTCACCTGTGAACTGATCGAGATCCTCCGAGAGCTCTGGCAGGCTGCTGTTCCTCATAAGCTGCATACACATTTTCCTCATCCTCCTGGTGAGGAAGGGCAGGCGGCCCTGCAGCGATGCGGGGTCAAGGCCACTCAGAACGTCCTCTGTGACGTCCACCTGATGGGTGTGGACACATAACAGATATCACCACCCAAAGCACTCTTCATATCTTATTTTGATCTCACTCAATCTTTCAATTATTTAATGTTACTCCTCATATGGTGTTATGCCATGCTATTGACAGATGACAATGAATAATGTCTTGTACCTGCAGTTCCTGGCCTCTCCTGATGAGGCCCTTCAGAGCAAGGTGTACCCTGTGGAGCGGGGTGTCTTCAGTGCTGGGATCCACACTGTCCAGGGTGGTGTGGCTGCCCTGCAGTAGTAGTGCTGGGGCACAGGGAGTACTCAGTGCAGCCTCAAACTTCCTCACAAACTTGAACACAGTCCTGGTGGGCCAGACAAAAGGCAATTATAACACACTGTAGGCAAAGAGCTCACATAATTAAGATCAATCTTAACCCTGCAAAACACCGTCAAATAGCCCCCCTCCCAAGAACTCACCGGTGAGTCTTTTCAACAGACTGTTTTACTGCCCAGAAGCTTACATCATTCCACCGGGAGATTTTCACAAAGTCCTGCAAAGAACAAGATAAGGACATCTTTGGACGAGGGACCACCATCCTAAATCTGAACACACTGGCACCTTCTGCAGCCTTTTATCTTGCATGGAATACAGTACGTTTGTCTCACCTTGAGCTCCTTTTCGATAGGCTGCCGTAGCTCAGTGATTTTACTCTGAACAGACTCTGAGAACTGGCAGTAATAGTTGTACAAGTTCCAGAAGAGACCACACAGAGAGGCTGCAAAGGCAGGAACACAAAACATTCAGACACAAGAACAAGCAGAACTGCTGGATGATAATCACGAGATGTGACCAGAATTTGACACCACAGAGAGACAGAGGGGTTGTGCGAGATGAAAGCTGACCTTGGCCTTCCTGTGAAGGTGAGAGCAAAAGGTGGCAGTGGAAGGTCAGCAGCATGGCCAGGCGGATGTGAAACTCGCCAAGGGTGGAGCTCTCAACAAACGCCCGCAGGGTTGCGGACACGGACGAAACGGACAGGCCATCTGCATCGTCCCCTGCTGGGAAAAGGCTTACTCTCAGAACACCATATCAGAGCGGGTTCCAGTTCTACAGCTACAGTCAGTCATTCACTGAGCCATCAAGGGTTTGCATTATGGGGTGACCCACAAGGAATCCTCGATATTCAATAAAAGACAGAAGGCAGTCACCTTCATATGGGTTCACATACATAGAAACTCCAGAAATTCCAGAACACACTATATTCACTCCCAGGAACAGTGGTAATGAAAAAGAAATCCTTGCCTGTTTTGGTATCCGACCCATAATATTGGAGGAACCGCTCAACCAACTGGTAGATGGAAAACCAGTGCTTAGTGGACTTCTCCGTATGACGCTGAAGGGCACTGTCCAGGCTGCTGGACCAACAACTGTGTACAGAAGGTGAAACATGCTGTTACACAACTGGACTCCGTAGTGTCAAATGCTTATATACATTTGAACTCATGAAATCTTTGACACATCATATTGAAGAGTAGTATGTTTTTACTTAAGTCCAATTACTTACTTAACCAATTCTTTTTTTTTTTTTTTGCTGTTTTCAGTAACATTACCAGAACAATGTAAAATTTCTCATAATCCCAGAGCCTTACTTTAGCTCAAGCTTGCGCCACTGAATGATGAGCTGAGTGACAGATTCCAGCTCCATCTTTAGTGACACAGACCGGCTGGCATTGTTCTCCCAGTCCTGCGGGGGGGCAAGAGAACATCTAGGATGACCTCCCGATCACGATACTGACTTCAGCCTATGAGTTCACAGATGCTGTTGTACCTCTGAATGGGTACATAGAACAGTAAAACATCCAGGTGTGTCAATATGCAAAAGTGCCACTTCACATAAAAATATCAGTCAAACTTAATAGTAATCCCAGTAAGGCTTATCATTATTAATAATGAATATGTGAAGTGAAGACAGGGTCTGTAAATGGCAGGCAGATAACAAAAGAGAGGGACATACTGGATGAAGGCCTGATCAAGCAACATGTTTGTGCTATTTTTTAGGTTACATCTCACTCACATTCATATGCATAGAGGGTGTAAATCTAATTGGGGCTGGACTATTGTTCTGTTTCTATCACTGTTGCTAAAACAACACTGTCACTAAGAGGTTTTAATTAAGGTCAGCTGGTCTAATGACATGGGAATGGCACGAGAGATGGTACTGTGTTACTTGGTGTGTTGGTGCAGGAAGAGATCGGGGGAACACAGCTGGTAATGAGAACAAAGAAGGCTCACCTGAGCTTTACTAAGCAGAATCTCCAAGCCATTGAGGAATTTAGCCAACGGGCTGGACAGACTGAAACCTTTGATGCGCTCTATTACAACCATGAGCTGCAGCAAAGCACGAAAAACACCAAATGTCAGAAACACACACACAAAAAGAGCAAAAGCCAGCGTCACTGGTGTTAATATGTCTACAGTGGCCAGAAACTACATGCTATTGATATAGGCTATACAGGCATGCCAGTACAGGACATATCCTGATTCATATCCCAAAAGGCCCTTCAGGAGAAGAGAGGACCCCCCCCTCATACCTGCACAAGGGCTGGGTGCTCAGGCCATTCATTGAGCCGAACCTGGACCGCGGAGGCCAAGCGCTCCAAAACAGGCAGGCACTGTCGAGCCTCACTCATTCTGGGGTGCTGGTAGAAGTCGTAGGGCCCTCTGCAACACAGGCTGGGCCCGGCAGCCCCATCAGAACCTTTCACAGTGTTCTGGAGGAGGGTGCTGAGCAGTAGCTGAGAACCAATGAGCTGCTGGTCCATTTCAGAGTCTGAGAGGAGGAAAAGCAATACAGACACAAAGATAGAGGAAATAGTATAGTACTTCTCATGTAGGTGCATGGCAAGCCCCTTCTGCTTCTTATGTTATTAATTACCATTAATATAAAACCGTACAGTAAAGTACTCCTCACACATACTGATATGGCACATGCTAGGACATGGTAAAAATGTGGAATAAGGAAATGGTAGCAATTTAAAACTAAAAATGTAAAAGAGCATAGATGGTGTCACATACCCATTAGGTGATAAAAGCGTGACATCATAGGTGCTGTGATCTGATAGGACAATACCAGGGCACTGAGGTGCTCTTTAGTGCTCTCTGTAACCGGGCTGGTGTTGTGGTACCAGAGCGACTTAGAGAACTGGAGACAGAGCTGCTGGTGGACATCAACAATGGAACGCACAAAAGCCTCTGGAATGCAGCTGGGTTCAGCAGACTCCACCTCCACGTCACTCTCCACGCCAGCATCTGCCTGCTGCTCCAAACTGGGCTCTGAAGTAATATCCTCAAAGTCCTGAGGGACAAAAGCAGGTTTACTGGAAGAAATGCACTCCAGTAGAATGTGTATACTGCTAACAGGACTGTCTCCTAGGTAACACAGTGCGTAGAGGTTCTGACTTGAGGGGGAGCCTACCTTGTACTGGGGGAAACAGCGGCGGAAGTCCCTCTCCTCCTGCTGGTCCTCACTCAGGCCTGTCCCGTGCAAGCGGCTGCGGTACAGGCTGGCCTCCTGCTGCGCCTTCTCTTGTGCCCGCCTCTCCTGCTCATCCCACTCATTCACCAGCGCCTGGCAGAGCACAAGGCAGCGTCACAGACCGAACCCCACACACAGCCTTAACTGTCCTAGTGTCACAAAACTCACAGACATGTTCCCACTGCCTACAGTCACCTAGAGGACTGGCTGAGTGAGTTTCCTGCTCAATCCCTTTCTCAGGGCTTTTTTGTTTTTCTTATTCTTTTGAGTTTTCACTATTTATGCAGCGATTGTCAGAATACCCCATCCTACTGCATGTCAAGAGACCAGTAACTGCTCATATAGTTAAGCAATATTAAATGTTTTTGGACACTCATGACTGAAAATTACACAAATTTTTCAGAAAAGGCAAAACACTGAGCCTAAAATTTTACATGAAATGGATGCCAAAGGAAAGGAATAAGGGGGGAAAAATGAAAAATAAAAGTTCTTGAGGTCACAGATGATACCGGACCTCACTGTGCCCACCTGACAGATGTGCCTGAAAAGCCTGAGGGCCTCTTGGTCCAGGTAACCAGTGGTGAGAGCGTGGCACTGCACGTAGAGCAGGGCATTCAGCAGTAGTGACGGGGGCTCTGGGAGACCCCTACCAGGCAGTGCTGTCTGTGGGAGCCGCTTCCGCAAGTCCCGGAGGACATCCAGACAGGCCTTGGAGCAGAGGAAATCTGCACGTGCCAGGTAAGAGGGCAGGTCAGGTGAGGCTGAGGGAAAGGCCATGAGGGAGGAAATTAGGCCAGACAGGCCTGGTGTGGAGGTAAGGGAGGCAGAGAGCTGTGAGGCTACCAGCCTCATGCCATGTCGGAGCTGAAGGATGGCAGCACTTAGGGGGCCCACAACATCTGGGTACAGGGGGTATTCTGCTAGAAGTCTCTCCAAGAAGCGCTCCTGAGATGCATGCCACACCTGTTCCTCTTTTAACAGGCTCTGAGTTTTAGGCCTCGATTTGTGATCTGGAGCCTGCAAGGCCTCTAACAGCTGGGCGAGAAGGTCCTGGATGGCAGAGGGGTGCCCTGTGCTGCTGGTGTAGTGCCGCAGCTCCTGGAGCAGCCGGTTGTACTGGGGATCTCCAGGACGGAAAGCCTGCTTCCTGGACAACTCGGCAATCTGCTCCTTCACTTGCTGCATTCTGATCCACAGGTATCTGTAATCATAGCAACCAAGTGCCACCACTGACATTTGCCAACATTACATGAAAGGTTTTGTGGTCATGGATAAAACATAATGTGTATGGGTGATACACACCTGATGCGTGGGTGTTGGAAGCAGTCTGTGGTGCTGCTCTCCTCCAGTTCAACGCCTGTCAGCAGCTGGGAGGACAGGCTGCGGCCCCTCCATTCCTCCTCCAGCAGTGCCAGCTAGGGCACAGAGTCAGAGCGTCAGACAGGAGTCACAGCCTCATATCACAGGCACCAATAATCAATGGGTCATTTCATCCAAGAGTTAGAGTTCAGAAAACTGAAATAGAATTCATTATGTCTCAGTTAGGCCCACCTCTTCCTTGGCGTAAGTGAGTTTGTAGGCTCGTTTCACAGCAGGGTCAAACATTGTCTGGGGAATCCAGACCTGGAGCTGTAACAAGCCCATGTTCACCCAAAACACTCCAGACCGAACCAGCTCTGCTGACTCCATGTTGCAGTTCTGTGCATATTCCTGTAGACAGGTGGCTGCCATAGTAACAAAGTCCTCAGACAAGGTATGGGCTCCATCTCTGAGGGCATCTATAACTTCCTGTGCAGCCACATCTGGATCGTCCCCCTCCGTCAGCAGTTCACAGTGCTCTGTGTAAACCTCCTGGACACCAGGGGGCAGCAGCTCTGTAATTGAATGCAGTAACCT
Source organism: Chitala chitala (assembly GCA_025773905.1). Taxonomy (NCBI): domain Eukaryota; kingdom Metazoa; phylum Chordata; class Actinopteri; order Osteoglossiformes; family Notopteridae; genus Chitala; species Chitala chitala. The sequence goes on from JABJVR010038335.1 coordinate 32,339, forward strand.
GCGCAGCACCAGACCCTGAAGTTTGCGGTCAGTATTCCTGTCAGACGGGAAGAGAAACACACCACACACTATTTATACAAACTCTGTGCCAATATATATATATATATATATATATATATATATATATATATATAGCAACACCTGACAAAACACTAACAATTTATGATACATATACATCACACACATATATATATTA
>JABJVR010038346.1:0-32532 GCA_025773905.1 Chitala chitala
GGTGCTCTGGTTTCCTCCCACAGTCCAAAGACATGCAGGTTAGGTTAATTGGTGTGTCCAAATTGCCTGTTGTGTGTATAAGCCCTGTGGTGGGTTGGTGTCCCCTGCCCTGCGCCCTATGGGCTCCAGGCTTCCCCATGACCCTCACAAGGAATAAGTGGTTAAGATGATGGATGGATGGAAGGAACCTTTTGGCACTCTGACGAACTCTACATACCACTTCTTGAAATGTTTTAAAGTGGATTAAATACATATAAAAATAAAATTTTTAAGGATACCAATTATATTCAAATTCAATTATCAGAAAAACATGTAAATGAAATATTTTCATTGACCTCTCGGGGGCTGTGGAGCCCAGTTTAAAAAATTCTGGTATGAAGTATCATACATGTTCTCCACACATGGTTGGTTAACATGCAGACTCATTTCCTCTGTCATTCAACATATTCATTATCATCCTCTATTGCTGGAAAAATTACTGGCAAATTTAATTTTAATATCATCATACATTAACTGATTAGAGCTACATTATAATACAGTTAATAAACAGTTATTATCCATGTAAATTTTTATCCATGTTCTGGCCCCTGTCAGACTAAGAGTATTAATTTGCAAAGCATTCTTTGCTGGTTAACCACAGGCAATGTTGACAAACATAAATCATTGTCAGTGTACAGGTAAAGATGGGCCAAGCTGAAGCACAGACAGGGAATGGGGGACACTTAGGGGTGAGGGGCTGTGATGTCGGAAGACATGAACGCCAGTGTCTGTGGTCTTTAGCTGGTTGCCAACATGACAATCCAAATATGTGACATGAATACATGACACATCACACTACATGATCTTTCTGTTCACCCAGAAAGCAAGCAATTACCCCTAGCATTTCCCCTTTGACCAATTCAATTTATTTTTATATAGCGCCTTTCACAAATAGTCAGTATTTGACATTTCATTGGCCCACTTATAATACAGTAGCGCTGGTTTGCCTTCTGCATTGAGATGTATCCAGAATATAAATGTTCTTGGGCTTCTCAATGCCACCAGCCCAGTGGTCCTTTGTCACTCATCCTCCCTCATCATGTCCTGTTAACAGTGTTTACTTTGTATGTAGTCTTTTCCACCTCCCGTGTCACTCCGTGTCTCTACCAGTGTGTGTGTGATGTTTTGGCTCAGATGAACTAAATGAAAAAGCATCAGACATAAGTTAAGAAAAGCACTACTGTCCTGACACTGATTTCTCTCTTTGTTGTAACCCAAAATCCAACCCTGTACATCTTGGATGTTGCAGAGTCAGAACAGGAACATATACAGAAAACCTAAAAATGCTTAATGTTAGAACAGAAGCACTTTCAATGTCTTAGTGTGGGGCGTACTGGTAAAAATACTTAATATTATGACAAAATCTATTTCTGTAAGCAGGAGAAAAGTGCCATGCTATTTTCTGTTGCAAGCAAAGCTTGCGAGAGCTGTCAGCGATGCTCCCAGTTGTTGATTGTAAGCTCATCCCTCTCACACTGAATGATGTAAACACCACACACTATTGTCTAAATTATGTTGGTGACCACTCAGAACACACTCTGTCATGTGGAAAGAGCAATGCCCCCTATGTCCACACATACACAGACCCAAAGGCGGCCATGTTACACAATCGTTTAATGGTAAAGTATTGGGACAAAACAGAAGAAAACAAACAGGAAACTCCAAGAGGTAATCCAGTACCTTGGAAATACAGTAATCCAAAACCAAGACACTGTAATGAGTGAGCAAAGAACCAAACCACCCAGCACAGTTTTATAATAAACAAAACAAGATGCAGCTGAAAGCACTGAACATGATGTTCAATTAGTGGCTTAGCTCGTTAGGAGGTACCAGAAAGCTGTGCTCAAAAGTACACTGCTTACTAAGGGAAAGTTCTGCTTTACCTGGAAGTAGGTTCTTGCATGCTGCTCTCTTCACCCCCACCACAAACACACATGCTTTTCTCTGCTCTACATTTTAACTTTTCCTTTTGGGTCACTTCCTTGTTGACTGCACTCAGGTTTTGCTCTCTCTTTCTTGCACTGACCGGAAGATTGCAAGCTACATTTCTTAGCTGCTACATCTGGCTGGGCTAGACTGACAACTTCCCCTCAAGACCCTGGTAGGCACAGCTGATGAGAAACACCAGCTTTATGGGGAATGTCAGGAAGTGCAGCTCTACCAATTTCTCCTCAGTGGCGCTACATTCATCATTTCGACACTTTGGTGCCATTACCATGCTGGTTACAGTTGGTTTTGTGCATTTACCTTTGGGGTTCAAGAGCACTGGTAACTTACAACAGCCTGCTGATGACTACCAATGTTATGGCAATGAAAAAGCAGTGTTTATTTTTACAATATTTCCACAGTTAATGAATAGTGAAAGATGAGGTGTCTGAGCAACCCTCAATGATGTTTGTCTTCCATTAGCAACCAGATGGACAGACTGACCCTGGGAATGTTATCTTTCTGTGGTCACATTCTTACATACATGCATAAAACCTCTCCATTCTTAAATCATACTATGTCACATAATTAATAAAGGCACAATATTTTATTAATTACAGTAAAACAATGAAACTGCACTGATATACTTCTGTATTCACAATGCAGATCTATAGGAGCATGAAGAACCATGTCTTTCTACGTACGGGCACATATAAAATACAGCCATGTAGTGTGCTGCAACATTACATCCTTCAGCTCAAATTTTTCAGCCTTAAAAGGGCTAACCTTTGATTTTGAACTACATTCCAGACTAAAATAGTCCTGTCACTAAATTATTCAGGCTCTAAGTAGATATAAATGGTCTTGACCACATTTCAGTGCAAAGCAGAAGAGTGGTCTCCATTTTAGTGTCCCATTCATGAAGTCCCCACAAAATGAATTAAATAAATATATAAAATTAAAAAATGCAGAAATCAAAATTCCTGATCCCCATATTTGACAGGCCACAACACACATGTGCCATGTATAAAGTGTGCAACAAGGGGCAATATGTCCTCTTTCATACATGTGTCCTGCTTGCTCTTGCTCTCTGTGGAGACACAATGACTGGGAGTGTGATGCACAGATATGATATCATGGTTACTATGGCACTGGCACATGCATGCCCCAAGGGATGGGGGTTGTGCTTGTATTCACCAACACGAGGGGAACAAAGCTAAGGGAATGTATGCAAATTAAACTTGGGATGTATGCAAATTAGATCTTATTTTTCCATGCTGAAAAACAGAGTAGGTCTTGGCAACCATTGGAAAATATTGCTGCAAGATTTTATTGTGTTTAAGTTATTCAGAAGATATTTGCGTAATATTGTGCAGTATTAACTTCACAAATTTTCATAGTTTTACTCACTTGGGTTTCAGCCTGTTAAAGAATTAAATCTGCTATGGCATTTTGGTTATAGTATTCAAACAGTAACATTCTACATTAGCTGGCACTGATATTATTTACTGCAGTTAAAGGACAGAATAATCTTGATACACTATAAAGACACAACGGCTGTTGTAATCCACGTGGTTTTATCCCACACGAGAATTTGCATACAATATTACAATTACAGTCATACTTGTGTATGCATAAATGTAATTTATCTATTTATTCTGGCAAACGTTATGTTAGCAAATTGCGTGTGCTGATATATATTTACTACAAACCTTTACTGAAATTCATTGAAGTGGGGACTGGTCCTTTAATTCCGGACATCATAGTCCAAGGCGTAGCTTCCTCCTCCCATTGATCGTTTACGGTCCGGGTTCACACCCTGCAGTGAGCTCGTTTCTTGTGCTGAAAGCTGAAACATTTAACATTTTGTCGCAGTTTCGAGGAATCATCTATATACTTTACTTCGTCTTCAGCGAATAAAAGACACGTTTGTAAACGGGGAAATTCTGGTGGAAGAAAAACCAGCCGCGATCCATGTAATAGCAGCTCATGGGGATGTACACGGACTGCACATCCGTGTGTGACGCTCAGCCTCATGTACATGTCGGTTTTCCGTTTTTAATGCTTCTTCACCGGATTCATAAAATATTTGATTGGAAAGAAAGATGCACATCATTTCAATAGTGCTATAAAAGGCTGCGCGTTACGGTTTTTCTTTTCTTTCTTTAATTATTATTATTATTTTTTTTTTGGAAATGTACACGAAAACCTGATCAGCGAAGGAAGAATTACAGTGAAAAGGAGAAACTTCATTGTTTTATAAATACATGGACATTTATAACATTTAAATTATTCGGAAGTTATAATCGGCTCTGGCTCGTAGTGCGTTTGATGGGAATCAGACTATCCTGATGAAACTCGTTAACCACCATGATCATTGGCGTTTTCAGTGCCTCTTTCTGTCTCCGAACAAAAAGGATGCATTTCGGTTGCATGCAGTAGGGCACTGACTGGGATATGGTGCGTTCTCGCCACTTTCGAGTTTTCGGTTGTTAAGAAAAAAACTGAACAATAAAATACGGTGACGGTAACGACGGATTTGACCAAAACTATGTCTCCAAAGACTGACAGTGCGATCATCTGTGAGGACAGTGTCCCCTGACGTACACAATATAGACATTTAACAAATTTGGAGAAAGAAGAAACTGACGTGATTTGAACACCAGTACGGTTATATATGTATTTGTGACTGTGCCATAACATCACCACGATGTCGGCGGTGATGGTGACTAGGAAGGTATCCCGCAAATGGGAGAAGCTGCCTGGAAAGAACACCTTCTGCTGCGATGGGCGTGTGATGATGGCACGCCAGAAGGGCGTCTTCTATCTCACCCTGTTTCTCATCGTCGGCACTTGCGCACTTTTCTTTGCGTTCGAGTAAGTACTCAGGTGTGCTGTACTGAAAGAATATTCCTTTTTTCCCCCCTTTGTAATATAAGTAGGGCGTAACCTTAAAAGAAAACCACCCTGTAAAAGCATGCTTTGCATTTTCCTGTCTTTTCTACGTCAATACACTCTCAAAATATTCCACAAAATGTATTATGTCTTTGGACAGACTGATTAGTTCGCAGTGGTACACAGTATAGACATTGGTCATTTTATTTTTGTCGGATGTATTTCACTAGATGTTTGTCTTAGTTCATCAGAGTTATCGTATCGTCCTGCCTTTCGCGCAGTGTAGTATGTAGTATGTGGTCTACAGGATTCTGTATACACGTATTTTAAAGGGACTGCTATGATGCTGCGGTCATTCTGTGCAGGTGCGCGTCTGTCCGCGGCCCTGAACATGGGTCGGCAGCTGTTTCCACTTTAAAGGTGAAACCTCTGCATATGTGATGTGGTCCACAGGCGACTTTAAAGGTGAAACCTCTGCATATGTGATGTGGTCCACAGGCGACTTTAAAGGTGAAACCTCTGCAGATGTGGAGTGGTCTACAGGCGATTTAGGAAAAGTAGCAAGGGGCTTCTGATGCTGGGTGGGTGGTCTGAGTCTCTCACACTTACTGGTTCAAGCACAAAAACATAATTTATGTACATAAAGATAATTTAAAGCAATTGCTGCTTTTTCTCATTGTTTGCCTTTGCTGGACTGTTAATGAGAACTAATTTCAATATTAAGTGAATTAAAGATTGATACATATGAAAACGTTTGGTAGTTTTCTGCATAGTTTGAATTTTGAAATCTGTTGCCGTTTGTGTATATTTTTTGTTTTAAAAACATGTTGACTTTAATTACTATGCCTCTGGTATGGAACAAGGAGGGATAGGGTCATTAAAATTATTGCACGGCAAACTTTGAAGAAATACCTTGTTTTAATTTGAAAGAATACATGTAGAAATTAGTCACACAATAAAATTACATTATAGAATGAACTCTGAAATGTTATGGGTTAATCTTTAAAAAACTGTTGCACTGAATTAGTTTGATTGAGCTACACACACTTCTTGAATGCTATTTAATATGGGGTGTACCACCCAAAATTGTTCGTTTAACTGTCGCTGTTTAATACACACAGGTCAGAGGTCAGACAGCTAGTCAAGGTGCTCGTGATTCAGATACATTAACACACAAGCCATGTAGACTGTGTGTGTGCCAGCGGGAGTCTGTGTGTGGCAGTTGCGTTGTGGCCTGCTGGCTGACTGATGAAGTGCAGAAGTGTGTGAGATCCCTGAGCCCATGATCCCTCTCTTCCATGTCAGACGTGCTTGCAGGGCTGAACCTTCGACGCAGTTCAGGAGCAGAGTGTGGCTGCGCTGCTGCAGCAGAAAGCACTGGGCTAAACCGTAAACACTGCAATGTGCAAAGCAGCCAAAGGGAAGTTAAAAGCAGTTCTTTTTTCTTATGGGTGCAGTTGATTTAACTTGCTTCATTTTAGGTAGTGGCAAGAACAAAACTGCATGAAAGGGGCGATATTTACCTTTGTCATGGAATTTGGTATATGCTATTGTTCAGCTCAGGAAAGTACTAGTGGAATGGCACAAAAAGCTCCTTGTTGAATAAAAATGATTTTGTTAAGTGTAGTATTTTTCCCAGTAACTAGTGTATGACTGACTGCCTTTAATCTGTGAGAATATATTGACATGGTCCAACTGATGTAGCTACTTGTGGAAATTTGTAGATTATTATAGCTGTGCTGTAAATTAAGCTTTGAAGCTATGTTAATGGAATAAAATGTGATAACTGGTGAGGCAGATGGGTTGTGTCTAAGTAGGCCTCATCCCCTTGGGTTTGGTTGCTAAGGCTCTTACTGGTATGACAGTAGATATGCTCACCCAATTGCTCTTAATCTAGAGCTCAAAAAATCTTGATCAGTGGAGCCCATTTAAGAATGCTTGTAGTGGAGTTATTTGTAAGGGTGGAGTATGGGAAATCACATGTGGACCCCAGAGTTCTCTTGTATTGTAATGCCTGATTTTGAGTTATCTGTAAAAATCATTGAATAAACAGAATGGCAGTGTTTATTTTTTAAGTCTGTGAAAGAGAAGATGGAGCAGGAGATGAGCAGACAGGGAGTCAGTGTCCCAGAAATCCATCTGGATACAGTCCAGGAATAAACAGACAGAAATGCATCATTAGGGATGAACAGGAAAGAGAGTCAGCACTGTTGGATAGGTCTGCCTTCTTCATGCAGACTGAATATGCTTACGATCCTGTACTACGCCTACATTTCTATAAATACATTTTACTTTTCAGTCTCACAATGTTTTAAGGATATTTAACTTTTTTTCTTACAGACTAAATTGCTGTATGAAGAGTTGGGATGTGTGTTTATAAGTAAATTAATAGTGAATGGTTTGTTTCCTCAGAATATGATGTACAATGATTTTAGGAGGTTTGTTAAATGAACCAGAGACACGTCCCTTTGCTCTGATCATTGCCTGTTAAGGTCAGGGCTGTGGAGTTGGAGTTGGAAGCAATTATTGGGTTAGTGGAGTTGGTAAAGATGTACCAACTCTAACTAAATATAATGTATATACTGGTGTACAAATCAAACTGGCATTTTATTCAACCCTCAAAAATTAGTGGTGTGATATTGGTTTAGGCCCAAATTCAACAAATTGTTCTGTTTCATATAAAATTATAAATGTTGTTTTACACACTGTGGTCCTTTTGTTTTATAGGTTATTTTACTTTATTTTACAATTGATAATATGTGTAGTGTTTAAACCAATGCTGTAAAGTCAGAGTGAAAAGTTTTGTGTGCCGATGCCATAGCCCTGGTCGAGATTCGTAGAAATAATATAACTTTAGTTGAATTAATTATGTTGCCAGCAAAATTCCTAAAACACTAAATACATTTTTTACATAAATGGAATTTGTTAAAAATTAACAATTGCTTGTGCTGAAAATTGCATGCTTAGAAGTCACATTCGGCAGATGGGTTGGTTGTGTGGTGTTCGAGGGTGTGTGCTTGGTTGGCTCACATCGTGGATCTCACGCATACTGCTTCCAGAGTTGCTGTGGAAACGTGCCTTTGAAGGTTCAAAGTGGGCTGTGAGACGATTCAGACTAGTAACATAATCTGACTCAAAAAGGTGGGAAATGCATTCACGCTTAAAAAAATCCTTAAACAAAAGGCATTGCAATCTGGCATAAGGATGCTTTGAGTGCTAGATGTTTGGAGAAAGTGTGCAGAGAGATTGCTGGTAAGGAGAGCCTCTGTGAGAGAGAAAGCAGAAAGGCATTTTTTCAGTCACATTTACATCCTTGAACCAAGGACAGCAAGCAGGAGTTGAGGTCCATGGTAGTGCTGGAGTGAAGTGTGATAAGGAGAGTGCCCTGTGCACATACTGGTGCATGTGTAGGTGTGAAATGGAAAGGAGGGATGTGAGAAGATGCATGTGAGTGGGCATGGTCTAGTGCTTGTCTGTGGTACACAGGATGGGTGAGAGGTGGCACTGGCAAATTTCCATCCTCCCTTTTGTCACATGTTGGGTCAGTGCAGAAGTGAAGAAGAAGCACAACTGTGACCTTGTTACAACTATAGTGTGAGAAGGATGAGCAAGGTGAACTTTGCTACTGAAGACCTATCACCCTCCAGCACACTGTGTGCCACTGAGACCCTTGCTCAGCCCTGTCAAATTGCTGAACTCCCTTTTGTGTGCCTTTGAATCAGAGTTTTTATTCTCTTTTGGAGATGAGAGAGCTATCTTTCTTTGTGATTCATAGCCAGATAAAAAAGGAAGTGAATAAAGCACTTCACTTATTTAACATATAAAACTCCTTCTGCCCTTTCTCGGCCCCTGGCAACACTGTAAGCCAGGCTCACCCCCCATAACTGTTAAATTAATGTAACAAATTCTTAAACAACTTCAGCACTTTATTGGCAACGTCAGTTTTGGGTGAGTGGAAAGTAATTCAGCCACACTGCCACACTTCACCATTGTAAAAGTACACCATTGTTTGTGAGAGGCTGTAGCACTGAGAGTGCATACAAGAGTTCAGTTTTATATGTTTGGACCAAAATCAGAAAAAAAACAAACATAAAATGAGTTTTAGGAAACAACTGAAAGCTGTCGGTTCCTTATGGTCTTTGTGGATAGGGTTGAAAATTGTTTCTAGCGTGTCTAAAGTGAGATTATCAGGCAGTTTTTACTTTCACTATTGTCATATCTTGGAAGCTACTTGTTCAGCCACAGGAATTTTAGAAAACTTGTTGTCTTTGTTTGAACTTTTTTGCTACTGTTCTGGCAGAAAAGGGCTTCTTGGTGAAGTGATGTGAAAACGTGGCTGCTTTATATTTTGATGAATGACAAATCTTTACTGTAGCTTGAGCTTTCTGTTTGAATGGGTGTCCACGTGTCATGTGGGTTCCTGTAAGATCACCGCTGAATGCTTATGAAGCACTTATGCTGTGTGTATGATTGGCGGGATGTTACACTGAGGGGCTCTACCTTCATGATTATCTGGCCTGCAAACTATTAAACTCCAAATGGGGCATGCAGGGAATCAGGGTGAGAAGTTATTTTCCTTGGTGGTAGACGTCAGTGCTAATTAAACGAAACATTTTCCTTAACAGTTTGTCTCATGTACTAAGGCAGTTCTCCATGTGTATTAGAAGTCCCTGCTGGGTCATCTGACATGCCCAGTTATTAATCTGGGCTGACGAAATGTTTGAATCAGTATTGATACTCAAGACTTGGAGTCGGACCTCACGCTGTATATGACAAAAGGGAGAGTGTGTTTGGTTAGAAGCGTCTCCAGGGTTGCTTTGGTTGTTTGGCAAAGTTTGAATTGTAGTGTTGATTTCTTGTGTATTATTATAATTTCCTAAAACTTTGAGGTAGCTCATATGATATTTTTTATAAGAACTGCAGGTTTTGACTGGGTCACCGCAGTTCCTGTAGCTGCACGCCAGTCTTGTCTTGGGTCAACGCAGTTCCTGTAGCTGCACGCCAGCCTTGTTTTGGGTCACAAAGGGCGAGGTCAACAAACCGTGTCTGTCGAACTGATCATCAGTTACATAATCTTTTTGTGCAAAAGCAACTGGGCGATACCTACACTGATGTGTGAAAGTGGCCAGCTGTTTTTAGAAAATGTGAAAATTGCTTGCCCTACTGCTACACACTTGGACATATTTAGATTGGAGAGGGAGGGGTTGTTTGCTCAGGTCTATAGCTGCATGGTTGATCCAGTCCTCGCTGCCTGGGCTGGCTTGTCTTGTCTCCAACCATATTAATATTCATGCCTGTAGAGATGAGCATCATTTTATGGGCTGGAGGACCGTGTGGGTTGAGTTCAGTCATTCATCTGCATGATTACACAGGGAGGGGTATAGAAGTGGAGGAGGGCAGGAGAAGAGGGCTTGGGAAGTAGCATTTAGTAGCAGTTCTGCTATGCTGCTGAGCTGGTTTGACTAGCTTCTGGCTGGCTGTCATGAAGCTCTCATCTGGCCTGGACAAATTCTGTATATCAGAGGATCTAATTCCTGACAGCATGCATTTCAGTCTCTTATTTCTGGCTGTTCAGCACTGAAAAAACCAAGAGGTTTCTATGGGGGTTTTGATTATTTAAGTTCCTCTCTCCTCTGTGATTTAGGCTAATATATGATAGAGGTAGTGTGCAAAGGGACAGTGTGACAGAGTAGTGATCAGGCAATTCTGGCTGTCGATGACAAATTCAGTGCATCATGCTAATATATCTGCAGACAGCTACAGCTCCTTGGATGTTAGTCATCACTTATTAGTGTACATTAATAGTTATGGTAATTATTTTGTCACTATGCTCCAGTTGTAAAATGTCAATGCAAATCTTTCAATCCAGATTGCTTTGTTATAAAAGTAGTTAAAGCCTTAAATAGTTAAATTCAAACTTTACTGAACAAAAATTGTCATAATAGCAGTTTTATTTTCATTGCCTTTTTTACTAAATATTTTGGATTTTATTTTAATCTGTAATCAGTACAGCAGCCTGGCAGAGTTGAGAGGTGGCTGGATTTTATTTTAATCTGTAACCAGTACAGCAGCCTGTCAGATCTGAGAGGTGGCTGGATTTTATTTTAATCTGTAACCAGTACAGCAGCCTGGCAGAGCTGTGAGGTGGCTGGATTTTATTTTAATATGTAATCGGTACAGCAGCCTGGTTTTTGTCTTCCTCTGCTCTAGTTTTTCTGTCATTTGTTGTAACAAGTTATTTGATTGGATGTCAGACCTTTGTTAGCATTATCTAAGCACTGAGGGAATATTGAACCCTGTAATGGTGCTAGATTGTGTCTTGACAGCAGAGGAGTCTAAGTGTTGGACCAGGAGGAAGCAGCCTATTCCTGCCATTTTCAGTGGTTCACTTAAACGCTGTATTGAACCGGTAATTTATCCAAATGAAATCATTTGCCCTTTTAACGTTTCCCTCTTAGTGTGGATGTTCAAGGCAATTTTACATAAAACCATATTATTATTCATTTTGGTGCTGTGCAGTACACTGTAATGAACATAGTAGGGATGACCTTCAAAGAGCACCATGTAATATGGTGGACGTAACACTCAGCTAATGTGCAGCATAGTCTGACCTGCTGTGATATAACTAGATTATGGGAATGATTGTTGTACATGGACGCCTTTCAGTGCGTCTCTTGGCATTGGTTTGTTGCACCAAGTGATGAACAGCTGCTGGACTGAAGGCCAGGGTGGGGCAGAACTGCGGTGGAGTCTGTGGCAGAAAAATGACTGAAGAGTACCGGTTCATTGGTGGAAAGCACCATTTCTGTGTTTCGCTAAAGACCCTCGTCTGGCTCATCACTAGTGTTCGGCTGCATCTGTTTTCTCTCGTCGAACAGTAAAATTATTATGACTGAGAGTACACTGTTGTGTAGGGTGTGGACTTAGTAATGGAGCCGGTAGCTTGAGCGGCTGCCGGAGTGTCAGATGCTGCCCAGTGGTACCAGAGGGGTGGCTCCCATCTGACATGGGTAGAATAGGCTGTTTTCAGGTCTTTATTAGCCATGATTATTCTGATTTAACAGCTGTCTGTCATGAGATTGTATAGAAGTGTTTTGTACTCAATAAAAAGTAATCCCATTCCAGTTAGTTTTGACCACTAAAACAATAGGCATTATAATGCCAGCGATACCAAGAGTATATTTGTGAATTAATGAATAATGCATCAATTGCTTTTTGCAAATGGGATTAATTAGAGTGTGGGGCCTACAAATGAGTCTGGTGACCCATAGTCAGTTACGTTTTATATGCACGGTTGTAGTTATACTAGTTTTGTTAAGCATGAAGTGCTTGTGACAATTTCATTTAGATCACCACAACAAAAGACAAGATTCATGGTGCAGTCCCAGAGGTGCATGGAGGGCCGGTGATGCAGTTTTATCAGGAGTAGGTTTTGTGAGGACAGAGGATTGGTGGGACAGTTTGTTTGTACTTAATTACCCAAAGGACAGGGACAGCTGACATTTTCTTCTCTCAGTGCTTTAATGTGTGCTTCTTTTTACTCTTCTTTTTTTCTGTTGCTTATTTTGTCATACAGTAGGGAACCTGCTCTTTTTTGAGTTTCGTAAAATTCTTACAAACTTCATGAAAATTCCACGTTTTTTTCTTCCCTTCACCTTCATGAACTATCAGCTGTGCTATGAGCCATTTCAAACTGGTGTTTTTACAGAACATAAGTTAGGAAAATTAATAAAAATTTAATTTTTGTATGAATGACTACCCATGGTGCTTTTGAACTAGTCAGCCATCGGGCCCAAGACAACTGGCACTCCTTATTAAATAGGAAAGGGCAATAGATACAGTTTAATTATCCACACAATTACAGCTTACATGAAAGCTTTTGGTAGAAACCTGTTAATTGAATTTGGAGTCCTACAAATGTATAAAGTTAATGAAGGTCAAAGAATGCAAACATGCTTTTTTAAAAAAGAAAACTATTCCTCATTTATTCATGTAACAGATGCTTTTATCCAAAGCAACTTACTACATTTCACACACAGTACATTAAGCCAGTGCTGGGTGTTTTGCTCAAGGACACACCTGGTGGCTGGGCTGAGATTTGACCAAGGAGACTTCTGCATCCCAGCCTCATGTCCTACCCATTGAGCCACCAAGTTGCTTTTAAGTTTCATTATAAACCTGATGAAATGTATCATTATGATGCATGCTGGAGTAAAAAAATATTTCAACAATGAAACATCCTTAGCTAAATGTGATTTGTACAAACATGGTGAGGTGTTGGAGCAGTGGTAGGCTGAGGTACACATGACCGTTGACCACTTTGATGGTCCATTGCTTAATTCAAAGTGGTCTACACCAGTTGTATAGTATGAAGAGCTCTGAAAGTACAACTGACAGATGTCATGGACTGCAAACTCCGGCTGTGTGTCCAGCACCAATACGTGCCAGTACTGTCCAGGAATGCTAATGCCCCAGCAGTGCTGAAAAGAGCTTGCATCAGGGATGGCATGTGGAGTATTCTGTCCGGTCGGCCCGCCGTGAAAAACATGCAGCGTTTATAAAGGCCACTTTGCAGGTGTACAAGGCAAGACAGAGAAACAAAGGCTTACTTCAGTGCTGCAGTTAGTCTTGGTTTAAAGTGCCAGCATTGCTGCTTTGTAAAATGGATGGCAGGGAAAATCGACAATTATTATGAAAATTGTTGGAATTTTGTAATTATGTGATGTTATAGTTTTTTTATGCATGTCTTTTTTTATTATTGTGTATTTGAATATTGCAGACAAGCACACAAAAAGATAGTGTATTACAAACTTGCACAAGGAATAGTATTGAATTTTTGTTTTAGTAATACAGTACTGGGGTGGAATTACAGCTGCCTACTGTTCGACTTTGTGCTTTTACAGAACCAAGGGTTCATTGGAAATTGATTACATGAATCCAGTAAGTGGTACAAGGAAACCTTCCATGTGCACTTGTACCCTAAACCTCTTAATATTCTTATATCTAATGACTGTCATCGTATTTGATTTTTACATTGGATTTCCTGCCATGCAGCAGAACTGTACCCTGCATTATCATGACTGCACGTCATTATGTCTTCTGTCTGTAAGCAAACGTTCTTCCTGTGCTTAGTATGTGTGCCACCCTCACAGGCAATATATTTTTAGCTGGGATCAGCAATCTGGCATACACAGTTCCAACTTGGCAAATACCGCTCGTGTAAAGGCTGCTTTCAGACTTTAGATATGGCAAATATTTGTGTTTGGGTGGTTGTTATCGTTTGGCATTATCAAAATCAGCCAGGGTACTTTAATGTGGGACGATCCTGCTTGGGCTGTTTCTATGCCCTTAGTTTGTGAAATATGCCCTTTATTGTATAGAAGCTTCAACTAAGAAGACAGAATAGGAAAAATGTTGCGTTTGACTGGAGGTGTATGTGTGTGCCAGGGTGGACGTGTTGGTCTGGTTTTCAGCACTTTGTGGCTATATTCTTGTAACGTTTTCTGTCCTGGCAGGTGCCCGTATTTGGCCATCCATCTGTCACCCACCATCCCCGTGTTTGCGGCCGCTCTTTTCCTCTTTGTGGTGGCCATGCTGCTTAGGACCAGCTTCAGTGACCCCGGGGTGCTGCCCCGTGCCCAGCCAGACGAGGCCAGCTTCATTGAGATGGAGATTGGTGAGTTCCCCACCTCACACTGCATCACACCACATCCTGGGAGAGACAGGACTCAACCATTGCCTTGATGATCAGATGTCTGCAAGTGCCTTTTGGTGCCTTGTTCTACAGAAGCCAATGAGGCAGAATGGGAACATACTGATGGTGGTGGAATATCTGATTTTTAAATGTGGACATAAAAAATAACTTGTGGATTTATGAAGTTGAATGCAAGAGTGTTAGCCTTGACTGTTCAGATTTTATGCCGCTGTGTTTATTGTGGCTCTGTTTCTGCCTTTGGGCCTCTGGTACTCCTGTTGGTTTGTCAGTGCAGCTGTTCCAAAGAGGCTTTGTTTGTATGCAGCAGTGCGTTACCTGCTGCACAAGGCAGGAGCCCTCTGAGGTGAAGAGGCATTTATACACATGATTACTGCAAAAGACCTGCATACCCATCACTCTGGCAACAGCTCCCTTCTCATGACTTATTCATATTATGTTTGCTGACTTTGTTAAAGATCTTTTGCCTGCCCATAGAACTGTTATTTCTGGTCAATGGTTGATTAAGTTTATTGCAATTCCTGGCCACACCAGTCCAGTCCTGCGTTCTCCATAACTACAGTACTTCAGAACATAAATCTTAAGGATGGATCTATGTGCTACTGAAGAGAAAGCGGTAAACGGGGATATAAATTAAATTTTTATAAATTGTTCAGCTTCAGGCATTTATAGGAGGCTTATATCTACAAATAGAGATTTTCTCTCAAATAACTATGTAACATGGTATTGTTCTTGAATACTCTTAACAAAATATCTTACTTTGTTGAATGCTTTACAGTTGTCTGATAAGAATGTTTCTCTGTAATGGGACCAGGGGTGTCTGTCCCCACTGATCTCATTGTGTAGAAACTCAGCCCAGGAGGGCGGTATCTTCATCAGCCCACTCCCTGACTCCACCTTTTGACCATATCTCAACTAGCTACTTTGGGAGACATATTCGTGGGGACCTCCAGATGTCTCCTCCGTCCTGCCCTCCACTTGCAGGCAGGACAGGGTGAATATTGTATGCCACGTGAGGGGCCAGGTTGGCACAGAAAAATGCTGACCCTGCTCCAGTTGTGTTTGCACTTTCCAAGTACTGCTCAGAAAATGGTGTTGCTTAACTTCAGGCATGTAAATAAAGACCCACAAGAACAAGGTGATGTGATTTCATATGATAGCTTGTGAGAATGGAGTTCAGGGTGTTACTTGCAGGTAATAAGACGAATCTGCATTGTTTAGCTGTATTGCTGCTAAATTTTCCAACGTAATTTTATTCCTGAGTTTCTGCAGGTATTTTCTCAACTAAAAATGTATGCACCGCTTCATTGTCTCAGTTGTGCTACTACTTATTAAATAACATGGATGTAAATGTTAAAAGGAAAAAGCGATGTAAAACTACCGACAACTAAATTGGTTGAACAGCACTATCACTGACCACTTCATATGAGCTCACACAGCAGTTTTGCATAGTTTCCGTTTGAATTTAATTTAAATTAAAACTAAAAATGAAACCACCTTCACTCAAAGATGGAACATCTTGCTTGCACTTCAGACATGCCCTAGCCAATCACAATGTGGTGTGGCTGAGGGCCCCGTCTGCTGCCACTGGGCCTTGCTCCTGAGCAGGGCTCGCTGGCCCTGCTTTGAGTCCTGCTGATTGCCCCGTGTTTTATGCAGCTGTGAACATGGCAGAAAAGGCTCCTTTCCTGCCTCACTGTTTGCTCTAATGAGTTCCTGTGCGGATGCTCACTTCTGCTTCCTGGTAGCTGTCTCTTTGGTGCTCAGTCTTACATGGTTTCATTGTTATTTGTTGTACAGTGAGCAGTAGGTGTCTCTTAGTGGAAAAATATGGGACATCCTCTCCTGTCTTCTGGGGGCCACATGTTATTTTGGAGATAGTGTGTGATCTCTCACACTTAGGTTCAGTGCGGTAGTTTCACATTTTTGCTTTTGTCACACTTCACATGCATTGTAATGTAATGTTTGCTGTCTGCCAGTTGCTACGGGAGCCTTTCACAGTGTTACAGCATTAGAGCAACAGCATTGAGCTGGGCTCAAACGGCTTTTAAATTCAGTTTGAACAACTAGCGTCAAAGCTTCTTTGAACAAAACCACAGTCCCGCCTGTAACTCCCTCGTGGATGGAGAGGTGCGTGTTTGCGCACACGTCTTTTCCTGACTTTGGTTTTATAAAATATGCTTTATCATTAGTTTTGTAAAAGGTAAAGACAGTCTTAATCACAATGCTATATGTAATATTTGACTATATAAACATGTTAGCGTGCATTGAAATGGCTGGATATGTAACCTTCCCTTGTGTAGTGATTAAATTAGAACACATGGCTCATTTGTTCGTTTAAGGTGACAGGAGAACATGGTGCTGTGTGGGTTGTCAGTGAAGCCCCAGCTGTGTGTTTGGTTTGCACTGGCTTGTTAGTAACACTGACTGGGAGGAATGCTAATGGGATGGGGGGGTCTTCCTGGAATAATTCATGGAGACGGGAAACGGACACAAGACACCCAAGGGAGGGGGTGGATACCATGCGTCATTAAGGGCACATCCGCATTTCTGAGTGTCCTCTGTGACATCCGCACTGCCCTCTGAATTGTAATGTTCATTTCCTCTTCCTGATTGGCTCTTCTGATTGGCTCTGCCTTTTAAGGCTTCAGCTGTGTTGGCTGATTGATTCTTTACCTCTGTCCATATTTTGCTCAGGAGATTCTGTCAGTAATACTAGCACACAATATCTGTATCCAGTACTCTCTTGGAGACACAGGATGTAGACTTTCCTTTTGCTCTAAGTCACTGATGTGATAACAGGGGTTGAAACTTCATTCTTTGCATGAATGTTATCAGTGAGGCAGATCCAGTTACAAACTTTCAGGTTTGCACAATTATTTTTTGTCAATACCTTGGCAGAGCAGTGCATGTTTAGGCCTCGGTAAGTGCAGATGGATGAAGTAAGTGTGACATTACAAGTGAGAAGTAAGTGTGATTTGCCTGGGTGTTTAAACTTTCCTCATTGCTGGTCTGTCTTGTTGTTGCTCACTGGAGAAACATGTCTGTGCAGTTCCACAGCACTTCTTACCATCATCCCTCTGTCTCTGAGAATGTCAGACCATGAAAAGCCTTTATTGATCCATCTTGCTGTGTGCACTGAAACTGCCACAGAGATAGAACCCGTTTGTCTTGCCCCTGTCCACATCTTGCAGAAGCGGCCAATGGCAGTGTCCCTGCGGGCCAGCGCCCCCCTCCACGGATCAGGAATGTGCAGATCAACAACCAGATCGTCAAGCTCAAGTACTGCTACACCTGCAAGATCTTCAGGCCACCGCGTGCCTCACACTGCAGCATCTGTGATAACTGCGTGGGTGAGTGGCATCTGTCGGGCACGTGCTGCAACTCCTGTCCTCCTCCTTCCCTGATTCCATCACTGTGAAGCTGTTTGCAACCTCCATTTCTTTTAGGACGCCATGCTCAGCGTTAGCCACAACACGTGTCTGGCGCTGTTCAATGTTTGCATGCATGTTGCTGCTGCAAGGAAAACGGGGAGTGAGCATTATGTGTCAAAAGTGTAGAGAAAAAGAAGAGGCTTTGCTTATTGTGCGTTTCCATGGTGATGGTCAAAGCCTTCTCAAGATAGCACCTGAATTGTTTTTAATTGTTGGTGCCTTTTAAAAATTAAAAATGTTATATAAAAGGAATTTAAGTAGAGGAAAAGAGGCTGAGAGGGTAAAGACTTTGAAATACAAGACCTTGAAATTAATTTGAAATGCCCTTAAAGTGTTATGTGTGAGTTACAGGTGCTTGAGGTAAGTGTGTGTTTGTGGTGGATGTGGGCAGCATTAAGGGGCCTGGTTGGAGGACAACAGTCAGAGTGGTTTCTGTTTGTATATATTGGCTTGGTTGGGATGAAGACTGACTCTGTATGTTTGTACAGTTTGGCAACAGCTGTGACGGCTTTCTGCTTCCAGAGCTTCTTCCTTGAATAAAGTCATACGCTGTGTGTATAGAACAGATGCAGGGTCTGCACCGTGCCAGCCAGTCTGAGTCCGGCAGACACAACGTGACGCATCGTGACTCAGCGTGCTTATAACATTGTGCTGCTCAGAAAACACTCATCCTGTCTTTGTTCCCCTGGGCATTACAACGAAATCATGCACTCGCACACTCACCCCTCATGCACGCACACACACAGACACACACACACACACACACACACACACACACTCTCTCAGCCCGCACAAACGCAACAAACACACACACGTGTGCACACGCACACACACACGTGTGCACGCACGCACACACACACACATTCAGCCCACACAAACACAACAAACACACACACACACACACAAAGTGGAAAATGCAGTGTTAAGCAAATGCAGTGCTTTTCCTTTTCACCTGACGTTGTCATTTAGGGGGTTGTGTATTACAATTTTGGTCAATATTTACCGGACAAAATTTTTTAATGTAAACTGCACTGTAGAATTACAAAGTCCTATCCATATACCAATGGGAAAAACAACAGTATTGCAATTGCTATGTTTTTCAAAGGTATGAACATATGGGATAAATACTGACCCCCCAAACATTCTGTCGTCCCCAGAGCGCTTCGACCATCATTGTCCCTGGGTGGGAAACTGTGTGGGGAAGAGGAACTACCGCTACTTCTACCTGTTCACACTGTCTCTCTCGTTGCTCACCATCTACATTTTTGCCTTCGACATCGTGCACGTCGTGATGCGTGAGTGCTCCTTTGGCCATGCTCCGCTCTTTAATCCTTGGGTGGCAGTTACGAGACAGAAGCAGGGCATCTCAACTCTGGCAGCATGAATTGTCTGTTGAGTCAGGAGGGGATTTATTTATAGTGCACTTAATTAGATCTGGCCCTGGAAATGTTAATATGGCCAGGGAAATGTATATTTTGCCTGTGTCTGGTCTTTAAATATCATGGCAGAAAGCTGTCTATGTAAATTCGACCAGTGGGTACATGCTTGCATCTGTGTAGTTTCTGTGTAGTTTTTAATCTGTATTTAGTACAGTGGCATCATTTAATTTTGGATTGTTTATTTTGGTGTGTAAGAGGTGGTGTATATGTGAAGAATTGGGAGATGGCTTAGTGTAAGCATAATAGTGTCATTTCTCAGGAGGCTCCTAGCTACAAGAAGGTTACTGTAGGCTTGTAGTTCTCAGCTGTGTCTATATGTGATGACTGTATAGCTGTGTGTATGTGTTTGTGTGTGTTATTTTCTGTATACTGTGACACCACGTGGTCTAATGATTTGCCCCCCACCCCTCCTCTTCCTCCACACAGGCTCGGTGGATTCTGGATTTGTGAACACTCTTAAGGAAAGCCCGGGAACATATCCTTGTGGCTTTGTCTGAGTTGTGCTCACCTTCAGGCAGTTTTTGTGAATGTTTTGTTGCGATTGTGACTATAAAGTAAAAACTAACAGTGCACAAGAGAACAGAATCATCTTTGAAAAATTGAGGGAAAGTATTAAAACTGCTACACATACAGCATAAAGTTTTGCAGTTCAAGTTTGGCAACAGTAGGTCACTCGTTCACAACCTTGGCATAATGGCTTTCTATGCCCTTGCTAACATATATGAATGTTTGTGCCAGCAAACATAGGTTTGTGGTGTTTGACAGACCCTACACTGGAGCTGGATAACACCTACATAAACAGTGTGTGATTTCTTTATGAGGTCTGCATAAGGATTTCTAAGCAACATGCAGGATATGCAGGTCCTGCGATGGACTCATGTAGGCCCATCTTACATAGAGCTGACTCTGATCACTAAAGGAGAGGAAACAGTAAATGTGTGAAGTCAGAGGTTTACGTGTTAGAACATCGTTGTTCTCTGTCAACATTGTCTCTGCTTCTTTTTCTTGACCTACCATCACTGTCCTGGAGGTGGTGGTTTGTTTCTTTACATTATGGTCTGTCGTGGGATTGACTGGTTTCCACACGTACCTGATCTCCCTCAACCAGACCACAAACGAAGATGTGAGTTTTCTTATAAGTGTAGTTTCTCTACTGCGCTGTCTTTTACACTATGCTCCAGTATCCAGGTTGTGCTGAGTTGACCATCAACATGTATGTATTCCAAGAGTGGTTACTGTGTTAGACGCTGTGCAGCCACTCACACTTTCTATAGACCTTGTTTAGCTGGTTTAAAAGGCTGTGCTTCAAACAGGCTTCAGAATTGCTACAGGTGTTCAGAGCAGATGCAGCATTTTATTACATTTATTTAAACAAACACAGTTTACTTTTTATAGGCTGAATATTCATTTGTCTGCTATACCACTTCGTCCTATTAAGGGTCACAGGAAGCCTGGAGCCCATCCCAGGACACATAGGGCGCAGGGTAGGGGACATGCAGGGCACACACACACGCTCACCAGGCAATTTGGAGACACCAATCAACCTAATCCACATGTCTTTGGACTGTGGGAGGAAACCCACCAAACACAGGGAGAACATGCAAACTCCACACACACAGACCCAAAGCAGGAATTGAACCCCAGGCCTGGAGGTGCAAGGCGACAGTGCTAATCACCACACTACCATAGGCTGGATATGTGAGATAAAAATCATTCTAATCTCCCATTGTGGATAGGTATATTGTCCAAAAAATTTATCCTTTTCAGTCAAGACTGGTCCATGTTGAAGCAAATACAAATGAAGACCAGGGAATTTATTTTCTGTGCAGTTTTTTCCTTTTCTGACAGCTTTAAGCTGCTTGGCTGAAGGATAAAAGGTTTTATGGCATCTTGGAGCTGATGTTGATGAAAATATGTTTCCTTTGTTGTGCAGATCAAAGGCTCGTGGTCAGGGAAGAATCGAGCCCAGAACCCCTACAGTCACAAAAACATACTGAAAAATTGCTGTGAGGTACTCTGTGGACCTGTTTACCCCAGGTAGGATCATGCTAATGAGAGACTTTGGTGTGTGCCTGAGCTGTCTATGTCAACCTGCCTTTCATGTCTTCCTTTAGTCTCTTCTTTCTCTGTCATGTGATGGCTTCTTCCTTGTTTCTATTCTACTATCTCTCAGTCTTTCAGGTCTTCTGACATTGGCTCGCAGAGATGAGTGATGTTCTGTTTTTTTTGCCAGTGTGCTGGACAGAAGGGGGCTCCTTCTAGAGAAGTCTGCTGTTCCCCCCATTCAACTAACTGCTGTGCCTGGAAACCAGACTGCTGGCCTGGAATCACAGAACCCGGTAACCCAACCCAACCAAACCCAACCCAACCCAACCCAACCAACACCACCTGCTGTCATAGGCAGAAAAGTGTGCTAACACAACGCACATGGGTATACACTTCTGCTCATAACTTTACACACACGGAGCAGAATTTCCAACATGTTCAGCATCCTGAGAAACGTTTTATTTTGTTGTGCTGTATTGGTGAAGGTATTTCTTGTCACACAAATGAGCATTTATTATATTTGTCATATCTGAAATAACACAAATTACATGTGCCAGTTATGTGCCAGGGTTATTTCAACACATGAGTTCAAATGTAGTTCATCCCAATTGCCTGTTAACAGTTGTACTTATATTACTGCCCAGCAAAGCGAGCCATGTTAAGGCAGGCCTGGGCTCTCCTATATGAATTTGTACGTGTTACATTTTGTCTTTTTTCTCTTCACGGTCTTTTCATGCTCTGTGTTTAGGTTCTGTTAGCCTCAGTAACAATATTGCCATTAGCAGAAAACCTTAAGAGAAGGAAAAAATGTAACATGATCTACGAATTCTCTGCTCCGTTTTCCCTAGATCACTCGAACATAAACACAAGACCCTGCACAGCCTTCAGATTTATGCCTTCAACAATCTTTGAAAATTTTTACAATGTTAAGAATGTTAAATTGAACCTTAAAAATGGATCAGCATTGCTGTCGGGCAACTCGTGTTACTTTTGGGTGTCTTGGAAGACTAAGATTGCTTAATTATTTACTTGGTTGACTTTGATGGGTAATAATTTAAAAATCTGCTTGTCTTCTGCCATTTTCCAATGTTATATTTAAATGCTTTATTGCTTTACTAGTAATTTTTTTGGAGTAAATGGTTGAGAGAACTAAAATGCTGAGTTTTCCCCCACCAGCTGGTTGTATGGATGTACAATAACTATTTGAGTTTGTGATGCTGTCCAACATTTCAGTACTCTCATTTTTTTTTTGGCAGAAAACCAAAACGGTACTCGACTCCAAAAAACCCACTCCTGTAAGTGCCAGGTCCAGCAACACAGCTTCTACAGGGAGTGATTCCTCCCCCAAGGAGAAGTGCTCCTCCCCCAAGGAGAAGTGCTCCTCCCCCAAGGAGAAACTCTCAGCACCCAAGGAGAAAGACCCCAGTCCTAAGGGCAGGAGCTTTATTGTGGGAGAATCCTGCTCTGCAAAACGTACTTCCTCCAGGGACAAGAGCACTGTGCAAAATGAGAAGATCTCCTCAAAAGACAAGGGGCACTCCTTCAAGGTGAAAGGATCCACCTTCATTGAGAAGAGCTCCTCTCCCAGGGACACGCCCCTTCCCTCCCAAGAGGACAAAGCAGATACCTTGTCAGAAAAGGACAGGGTTCACTAGCTGAGCCTGGGCAGAATCAAAAAATCTATTGTATTATTACCAGTAAAAACCTGTGTTTAAACCAAGGCCTCAGATGATCTTCTGAGGAACAGTGTGCCCATCAATTGGCAAATCATATGGACTTTAACAAGTGAAAAGCAAAGCCTGAATGACATTCCATTGAGGTGGGCCCAAGAGGTGAATCTGGGTTTCTTTCACCCAAACTCTTTATGGGACAATTTTCATTTTCATTATGGGAATGAAAAGATGAGGACAGGGCTGGGTTAAACTGCAAACTCAGATTAAACTGCAGATTATGGATGCTAGTGTTTCCTTATGAAGGTTAATGGCAGGTGCAGAACTATACCCTATCGCTCTGTTATAGATGCTGGCAGCATTTCTTAAAGGCATGTATAAATCTTCCAAAACAAGAAACTGAATGGTTCTTTCCTTATCCAGTTCCTATCATTCCCTATGCAATTTAAAGAACGAATGGCTCAAAGGCATAAATGATTGGTGAGGTGAGAACGACGGCTGGTGTGGAACTGCCAGCAATAGCAGCCGGCTGCTCTGGCTGTGACCTTAAAGCCGCAAAAAAATAAACTCATGAACGTATCTCGTACTTGGCATTGAAGCTGCACTTCATAATCACCTTGTCATACAGATTTTTTTTTCTCCACGCCATTAGTTGTGACCTCTGGACTCTCCTTGGTGCAAGGCTAATATACGCGGGACTTCCATTCTGTCTGTCTTTCACATCTAAATGTTGTGTCCTCTACTCTTTTCCTGCGGCCACGGGATGCTGTAGGGTATGTTAGGTTGGTACCCCCCATCTCACCTACCCGGCAGTTTGCGTGGACGACCTCCCTGACCTGCCCACACAGGCCGGAGGTTCTTGAGCATGGATCATTATGGACCGCTGGTAACCGTGCCTTATCTAGTAGCTGGACTGTTGCATCACTCACCGAGAGGCCCGATGACATTACTTTGGGACAGATGTCAAACATTCCTTGCAGGGAACGTGCTCTCTTACATGTGTATGTGGTGGTTTGAAGTTCTGAACGTGACCTTTTTTCACAGTTGAAAAGATAAAGAAAAATAGTAAAAGCCATTGTAGTTCACATTAACTTCAGCGTAAATATTTTCCTGACACTTAAATGGGGGAATGCTTAGAAGAATGTAAAAATGTACAGAAAAGAGAAGAATTAGGCTTGGTGGTATCCAGTGTCTTTATATATGTGTCTGTACACAGTCTGTTGTCTCATCAAAGCTGCCATCCTTATATTTGGTGTTTTAACAATGTCAGAGATGCTCCATGCAACCATTTTCTGTCAGACTGAGGGCTGGGCTGTTTATTTAATTTGCGTTTTTGTCCAGCATCTTTTTGGTTTTGGCACTGAGTTGCTCTTTGCATTATGAAGGTCCAGAGGAGCTGCTGGCCTGTCTGTCATGAGTGTGGAGAACAGGATCAACTCTTGCATTCAGTACATGATGTTTGGTCATAATGGCAATGTGAATATCAACTGAAGGATATTTTATCAGCTGTGTAGTAAACATGAGATTCAAACAGTTTTGTGGTTAATGTGATTTCTTGAGATGCATGGGAAAATTAACCTTTTGATTTTAATATAAGCAGAATTTATAAACTGATAAGTTTTAATTTTCACTGGTATTGCAACTCCCTGTAATAAGTTTTAACATTGATATTATTGCTTTACATGAACAGATTTCTTCAGGTTACCCATGAGTAATGTCAGCAAGTACAGGTCAACTGGTCAGTGCAATTTAAATCCTATTCAGTTGTGATCCAATTTCTGCAGGTTTCTAGAAGAAATTCTGTGTGAACACAAACCCCATATGGTATTAAATTGTCATTTTTAAAATCCATAATGTAAAAACCTGTAGGATAGTGTAACCCTTTAAAGGGCACACCCAGAAAAATTACAATTATTATTTTTTATTTCCAAGTTCTATGGGGCAATGAATGCCAAGCCAGTATTTGTTTTAAACACTGAAAATGTCTTCAATGTAAAATGCGTCTAACAAATGGTTGAGCGTTCCTTCACAAGGTTACTGTGCACATCTTAGCCTGTGCTGCTAATGGCCACGCCTGTTCTCTGTCCCTTTTAGGCTACAATGTAGTGTTAGTAAAATACTGTAGACTGTGTTTATATGGAGTGTAGCCAGGCTGCCTCATCTTTCCGCTCCATCTTCCCATGAAGAATGTTTATTTTGTAAAAGGAGCACATATGTACTGGGCGTGGGCTCATGAACACAGGAAGATGGCCAAAACGATGGCCGTACAGCGGGCACGTGCACGAGCAGCTCGTTCTCAAGTGCTGCCAGCAACACCTCAACACACCTTCGCTTATTAACAGACACGAGCGTGATTTAAGTGTTGTGTAAATAGTTTTATTCATAGAAAGTGAGTGTTTGTGTGTTTAAAATTGGTAACACATCAGTTAAGAGTACATTGTGAGTCTGGATGAGCCCTGTGACAAGTTTGTCTTTCATCATCAAAATTAGTGTGCAGACATTTATCAATGAAAGGGTGTAATCCTAAACATGACTCGGCTCGCGTGTAAACTTCAGGTGCAGCGAAAGATTCCGGTATGATTGACAGGAGAGGTTTTCCCATGTGTCGAGCATCATTAGCATCACCGCTAAAGAAAGCCCTTAAGATGACTACCAACCATGCCACCCACAGACTGGCCATGACGTTACCAATGCAATATCTCAGAAGGAATCCTCATTGGACTTTTTGCAAAGACTGTTGTTCGTTAACCTACAATAAACTGAGTTAATTACATACTGGGCAGATTTTTAAAACTGTAACCAGAAATGTTTGATGTGAAGGTGAAGATGTCATCAGTCATCTTGTACCTTGATATCAGGTACAGCTCAGGAGGTAGTGACTCGCTGTGATGTGTAGTGACTCGATCTGATGTAAGTGCTGAGCTAAGCACATGCAGTGTGTTGGTTACTGAAGCAGGAAAGGCAGGTGAGGGACTGAGAGCTGGACAAAACATGTGGCACCATGTACCTGTATCTACAGAATGTCACTCATCACTCCTTTTGCTTTGTAATAACACTGTGACTCTGTGAACAGTATTTGTTTCCTTTCTCTTCTGTTTTTTAAATGAAGGATTGTTTGAAAGACATCATGTTATTGTTTTAATTGTGTTAATTCCTGAAATGGGAATTTGACAAAAATGTAAAAAAAATGTCACTTAGTTTGGGTGGAACCCCCTGAAGGATGTTAGAGTTGCAAACGTACATTGAATAAAATGAGTAATTTGTGATTCCAGACATTTTTGATGGCTTCTTTTTGCCAAAAATTGGAAGAATGTACCAATGTACAGATGTCCTACGTTGGTCAAAAAATATGTTTAAAATGAAGACATATGATCAGTATTCATGACATTAACTATTCTAATAATGGTAGCTGTATTTACTATAAAAGAACATTCTCCACAACATTTGGAAATTAGATATTTCCAAATAAGTTAATGACATTTATAATTTGTCTCCAGCCTAGAATCACAATCCAGCAACAACTTGTCATATCTCCAGTGCTGGTATGTTATGTCTCAATAGAAACAGAGCTGCTTTCAGTGTGACCAGTATGCTAGGAAGCCTGACAGGAGAGCCCTGGTTGGAATGTTACAAGTTCACACGTGTGACTCAGGAAAGGACTGAACCCAATACTGCAGGATCACTTTCAAATAGCAGCACAAATTTACTCAAGATCGCAACAAGACAAAAATAACCTGATAATGTAATGGAGAGAGGATAGATGGTTGGTTGGTTTTGATGACAATTCCCTCTCAGCAGTACAGAATGTATGTTTTTGCAGTGTTGTGGATACATACCTGATGTATGCTGCACCCTCCCAGAGTAATAACACTGACGTAACTGCATTGTTAGAATATGCTTCATGGCCTCCTACAAAATTGTCTTGCAGATATAACTGCAATCTCTTTAACTACTAGCATTTGGTGTCCAGATGTTTTCACAATATTGTTGCTAACTGTAATTGCAGTCCCAGTGTTAACTTTCAAGGTGAAATATGGCATGTTAATCACTTTTTATTGATTTATGTTTTGTTTGCTATTAAGAGAGTTATAACCTTAAGAGGAAAATTTCTTCTTCAGTATCTGCAATTTCTTGTGTAAAGTGCTTTGAGGCATATTGTTGTGAAGGCTAAATTTTTCTTAATGTAGAGCTGTCGATGAAGATTCTCAGTCGTTCAGGTGGAGCTGTCTGGAAGTCTCTTGAACTTGAACGGTTCTTGAATGGGCTTGTTAGCTGAACAATGGCAGAGTTGTTGGGATGTAGTTGTCCTGGGTCCTGCTACCTTTGTCAACTCAAGATAATTGTTAAGAGTAGCTGACCTGGTGGATAAGAGAGGAATGAAGGAATCGATTTATGCAAAAATTTAAAATCCTTCTCTCAATAGAGGCAGAGGCCTCAGACACAACCTGTCCTCTATTTTTCATGCTGCTCTGGCATCAGTCCTATAACATTATGACCACTGACAGTAGAAATCAATAACATGGATTATCTTGTTACAATGGCACCTAGAAATGGGTAAGATATACTATCATGGTTCCACTATGGCCCGTGACAGTTTGAAGCTGGTTTATCAGAACTAAATGATCAATGGTATCAAAAGCAGCACTAACATCTAATAGAACGAGAGCTGTCATGTTCCATGCATCAAATGAAATCATAATGTTTTATAAATCTAGTCAGTGCTATCCTTCCCACGACAGTCTCCATAGCTCACGGTAATTACTGCTGTAGGCACATGCTATACATGCCAATTTAACTAACATTTTTCTATGGGGCTGCTAGTGTTCATATTATTTGATAACCCCTTTCTAAACTCTCTCCTCGTGTATGTGTGTCCCCGGTGCCCGCCTGGGTACCATCTGAGCAGGATGCCTTCGTAGAGCAGCTGACTCCTAATGTATCCCCTTGGATGAAGCTTCGCCTGAGGGACACCAAAGGCCATTGAGAGTTGCTTCAACACCAGGAGCAAAGGAGGACTAAATTATGTTATTTATACCATATTGCTAGTAACAATCAAAGTCTCAGTAAGTACCACTATATTCTGTAATGTTAGCATGCCCAGGAGGGGCTGGGCAGCCAGTCAACCATGGCCCCCTAGAGGTTTTTTTTTCTCCATACCGTGGAGTTTTTGGTTCCTCTCCTACGTCGTTGTCTGGCTTCATTCATTTGTATTAATTATTATAGTTTCTTCTTCAGTATCTGCAATTTCTTGTGTAAAGGGCTTTGAGGCACATTGTTGTGAAAGTTGCTATATAAAATTAATTGAATTAAAATTGAATTGAATATTTCAGTGCTATGTTCTTGTTGGAAGCCAGACTGAATCTTATCCAATAAACTGTTGGCTTCCAAGTAAATTTGCAGCTGTATTGCTGCTATTTTTTTCCAGAATCTTGGAGAGAAAATGGACATTTGAAATAGGTTTATAAATATTAATTGCTTCTGGATCATGATTAGGTTTTTTAAGCAGTGGCCTAATGACTGCAACTTTAAATGAGTTGGGTACAACACCTAAAGTCATGGATGTGTTTATTAGGTTCACTAAAGGTCCTACTAAAATTTCTAGTGAATTTTTAAGCAGTTGTGTTGCAATGGGATCTAGTGGACAGGTGGTGGAGTTAGTCTTAACTATCAATTTCAAGGTCTAAGGTGTAAGTTGGTGCAAACTCACTAAAAGGATGCATGTCTAATATTGCTGGTGGACTCAAAGGGTGTGTATTGGAGCCCAGCTAGTCTTTTTGTTGATTTTATCATTAAAGAAGGTAATAAAGTTATCTAGTAATACTGGAAGGCATTCTAGATTCAACTTTAGAGGTTAAATTAGCTAATATTTTGGGAAATGGGAGTTATATTTGTTCTTATCAATAAGTTTAGAATAGTGTTCTGAACATGCACTGCATCGCATTTTCATGTACTGTCTTAGACTGCTGGACCACACTGACTGAAATACCTCAAAATGTGTGGACTTCCACTTACGCTCTAATTTGTCACATTCCTGTTTCAGATTGTGCCTTTATTTATTAAACCATGGAGAGCATCTGGTAGTTCTAACTAAATTAGTTTTAGTGGAGCTACTTTAATTCCTGTCTGAGTGACAGCTGTATTAAAGTCATTTGTAGTTTCATTAACACATCCACTGAAATTCACATTCAGTGAAAACTGTGTTCTGTATATTATTATTGCACATTTTTTCACTTTGTTTCTATTCAAATAGTTATAATACCCTTTTCTTTCACATGCAGAGGAGAAAGTTTAATCTCAAAGTGATCAAGAAATGATCAAGGTAAGAATTACCTAGTGGATGCACTAATGATACATTTTTTATTAATCCTGTATTAGTATCACAATTATGATATGTAATTATATATAATCAAATTTATACAAGAGTTAGTTCTGACCAAGGAATTTGGTTTGATTTGAGTGGACTAGAGGCATTCTATGAGTGCTGATATACAGTATAACAACCCTGGGATGTTAACAATAAGTATCACTCCGCCTCAGAGGTGTTCTAATAAACAAACACATTTTTCTCTGGTTGCATGATAAATGGACACATACAGATAACTGTATGTGAACTGAAGTAGCAGACCAGTTGTGAACTATTTGTGATGGTGGTGTAACACTAGGAGTCAGAACAGGACACCGAGGCTAGGGTACAGTCTAAATGGCGAGGGGAAGTTTAATGGAACAGACAATGAAGGGTAACAACACTGGGCAGGGTTAACATAGGAACAAGGATTGCAAAGACTATAGACAAAATACAACTCAGGGCCTGGAACACAGAAACTAAGAACTACTCTGTTACTTTAACCACAGGCAACTAGACTAAGACAAGTCAGGTCTATATATACACACACACAACAGGGGATGCTAACACAAGCGAGGATTAACAAGGAGATTACACGAGGCTGGGGAGACATAACGAAGGTTAATTGCAGAGCAGGAATGGTGACATCTAGGAGAAACATGTGACATTGAAGGCAATGATACAATAGGAAGGGCAACATCTCATGGACACAGGGGGGAGTAGCAGGTAGGGCGTGACAGGTGGACCCAAATATTTATTTCTGATTAAATAACCAAACAAATCATAATCTGTTGTCACTTATTATTGTCAACTAATAAATGGCATTTGTAGAACTGTTGTATAAAAATCGTTAATTACACTAACTGTCGGTCACTAGCTCCACACTGTTAATGAACTACGCCATAAAGATGAACATTTTCCTGGAAATAACATTTGAGTTAAATTATGAATAGTCATCAGCACAGGATGAGGAGAAGGTAAAAAGCCAGGATACTTCTGTACAGCTGAGGTTGACAAACTGGACAAGAGCAAAAATTAAGCTAACAGTAAGGCAAACGGCATGGGATTTAAACTGCTTTCAACGTTGCTACAGTAACATGTAAAGTAAGCTGGAGGGCATGAATATTCTCATTGTTTGTGTTCCTTAGCAACAGTCAGTTCCTGTTCCAGTTGTGGAACAATTTGTGTTGGCAGAACCAACTAACTGATTAAATAAACAAACTTATCATAATATATTTTTGCTTATTACTGTCAACTAATACATGGCTTTTGTAGAACTGTTGTATAAAAGCAATATCACACTGGAGGTTGCGCTACTGTACTGAATATCAACACAGTTGTAATGTGTTCTTCTCTTGGCATGCAGCCTTGTGCCCATGACTGCATTATAGTTCTGCTGATATTCAGTAGAACAGTGTTCCCACTCATTTCATATTGTTTAACTAAAGTATGCCCATGTATGTGTGTTGGTTCAGATACATGCTCAGTATAACCAACTGAATCAAGTAGGGGTACAAAACTTTTACTGAATCCTTCTGTCTCTGTATCAATATGTATATTAAAGTCAACTAGAACTACAATTTTTCAAACTTAATGATCAGATCGGACAGAAAAATCACCAAACTCAATAATAAAAGATATTTGTGGTCCTAGACACCATGTCTCTATGCAGTGGTTTAGTGAGAAAAACCTGCTGTAGGACACATCCCCACACATTAAGTTCTGACATTTTGTTTATGCTTATGTGCATATAGAAATGAAGCTCCTCTTTAATACCTCGGATTGTTGGGACTTAATATCATTAGTTCCAGCATGATGAATCAAGGTGGTGAAATGAACTCAGTACACCACAGACAAAGGCGAGCTGAGTCTACGTGCAGGAAGGGATTTATTCGAAAACACAAAGGCTTGACACACAAAAACGTTGTATAGACTTAGATCGTTTAACAACTAGGCATGAATACATTAATACAACACTTCCTTGCCAGTCGAACACAGTGAAGGGCTTAAATAGACATGGAGAACGAGTGAGGATAGGTGAAATACATCAAGACATTAAACAACTAATTATCCAATTACAATGACATTAACATGGAATCAAAAGGGCAACATCTAGGGAACATGAGGAGGCATGATGGGGGGCATGACAGGTGGAGACTTCATTGTTGGAGACTGAATCCAATTTGCCTCTATATCAGAAACTCTGACCCCAGGGATGCATTTAACAGAAACCACAATTTTGCGACGGCTAGAAAATCTAACATTCCTAACAACTGAGCCGCCAAAAACAGACATGCTGCCGAGAACAAAGAACCTATTATCAAGATGAATTGGTGGTTTTCATGCAGGAGGTCTATTTTGTAAGCTACTAGACCCCAGTCTGACCATTACTCATGAATCCTGGGAAGGAGCTGCTGGCTTGGGTACCAAACTACAAACCATTAGGCCAGAAGGGTCTATCACTAGTTCTAAATTAGCAGGCTCCGACTGAGCCAAATCTTACTATCCCTCAGGTTTGCCAATCGCTAACGGCTTGCTAATGTGCCCCTCCAAAGCACATCTTATCTCCAACATCGCTACAACTGCACACTTCCTACAAGTAAAAGTGCCACTTGTGTTGGGAGGATAGTCTAGGCTGTACATGCTGCAAGATGCACACAGAACATGAGATGCTGTTTTACTGACGTTGCGATGCTGGGGAGCTGCTGTGGTTGCAGAGATGAAATTGCAGGTGCTGGAGGTCACTGTCGGTAATCCAACAATAGCTTATTGGCA
This sequence comes from Chitala chitala, assembly GCA_025773905.1. Taxonomy (NCBI): domain Eukaryota; kingdom Metazoa; phylum Chordata; class Actinopteri; order Osteoglossiformes; family Notopteridae; genus Chitala; species Chitala chitala. Next base: position 32,280 of record JABJVR010038346.1, read on the forward strand.
GAGTGACTGTAGGGTTTACCTTACTTAAAATACACCAGTGCAAAATAGTTATGAAAATAGTTCTTGTCAAATATTAACATTGTCACTATCACCTACTTCTTAGCAAATTTTGTAAACAAGCATATAAATGACATAATTTTTTTCTTAAGCAAAACCAGCAAGCTAACAAATGTCATGTCCCGCCTGCCATACCTCGTGTGTCCACCAGATGTCACCTTTCCTGCCATGTTTCACTTCTGTAATTTAGCCTTCG